>WTSP01019469.1:139007-169877 GCA_025331215.1 Actenoides lindsayi | reverse complement strand
GGACGTGCACGCCCTGGCCGAGCGGGCGGTGGTCCGGGATGGGAAATCCACCGTTGGGGGGGGGGGTGGGGGCCAGCGGTGTGGGGGGGGGGGGGTGTCTCTGGCACCAACGCTGCGGCTTTTCCTGTTCCCGACCTCTGAAAGCAGAGAGGAGCCTTCAGCAATATTGTTCCATCAGGTGCCCTTCTTGGGAATAACAGAAGACCTTGTTTGTCGGAAGGGAGGCAAAAAAAATAAAAAATAAAAGAGGCGGATGATGAATTTTAAAATAAATTATGAATTATTTTTTTTAATAAATTATGAATACATTTTCTCTGTCAGGATTTGAGACTCTACGCTCTGATCAAAAAGTTTCCAAGTGTGTTCTCTCCCTGCTTACTCACATGTAGATGTGTGTGCATTTCTGCTCCCGATTTCTTTTTATTTTATTATTTTGATGAATTTTTTACTCCACCAACAACAAATACTGTGCTTGTTCTTGACGGGCACCGAGGGATGAAACTTTTGAAATCCTGCTCAAACACTTCACTTGTAATCAGGGAGAGCACTAAGAGGATGTTTGGTGCCACCGCAGCCCTTGGCTCTTGGACGGGCAGAGGAGAAAAGGGAGGAAAAAGAAGGGATGGATGGAGCTGGGGCAAGGTGGGCTTGAGCTGTACCACCAGCCCTGGTGCTAACCGAGGGTGCTTGCAGTGTGAAAACAGTTTCTCGAAGGTTTCTCCAAAGGTCTTGAGGTCTAAATCCATTGAAGAAATGAGATCCAGAGAGTGAGGCCACCTGCCTGGGTGGTTTACATCCTCTTGTCTCCATGCCCAATGTGTACCACCAGCCCTGGTGCTAACCGAGGGTGCTTGTGGTGTGAAAAGAGTTTCTTGAAGGTTTCTCCAAAGATCTGAGCTCTAAATCCTTTGAATAAATGAGGTCCAGAGAGTGATATCGCCTTACTGTGTGGTTTGCATCCTCTTGTCTCCATACCCAAGCTTCCGAGTGTCCAGGCTTTGTATCCATGCTGGGCTCTGACTTTGGCCTGGCATTTGCTGCTCGGGTGCAGGTAAGGACCTGGTTCCTCACAGACACCTTCTCCTGCTGCCACCCAAGACTGCTGCCCAGCAGCACGTCCTTGGGCCGCTCGCTGGACTGGATAAAAGGGACTTGATTAGCCTTCCCTTCAGAGGATGACAGGGGCAATCACTCTTGTAGATTTTAATTAAAATGTTTAATTAAGCACAGTTCTAGCAGGCAGAAAAGTGAACGCTGATCCTGGCTGAGTCCCCAGGCTTGGAGTTAGCGGAGGAGAGGAGGAGCTCAGGATGGAGGAGATGCATTAAGCTGCCCATCGGTAGCGTTGCAGGACTCATGTTCAGAGCATGTAGGAAGGACAGGAGATGTCCGTGGTCACGGCGACACGTGTGTGCTGGTTATTGGTTTCTCTCCAGTGCCAGTTAAACAGGAATGGGAGCTTCCTTGGGCCTCCTGCCATTGTAGGCTGGTTCTTCATCATTTTTCATAGCTGTGAGTCATCTTCAACTTGATGTGCACTGCAACCCCCAGGTCCTTCTCAGCAGCTCTCCTGCTCAGCTAAACCCTTCCCAGCCTGTACTGTGTGTGGGATTATTCTGTCCCAGGTGCTGAGCTTGGCACTTTTCCTTGTTTAATGTCATAACTGCTCTTCAATATTTTGAAGAACACAGCTGCTCCTGTTAAAAAAAAAATTAAAAAAAAAAATCCTTGAAGTCTGTTGAGGTTTGTAAAAACTCATTTCCCACGTGGAGGTCCCAGGGATAACTGAGCCTGCAGTGGCAGAAAAGCCACGGAAACTGCCGCACTAATTGTACTAGGACAAAAAGATGAACAGCAAGACAAGACCTGTCTGTGCTGGGTTTGGACTCTCTTTGCCCACTGCCTTGGAAGCCCAGGTCTTCCATACAAATACATCCATGGCTTTTAATTAAAAAAAAAAAATAGAAACTCAGAAACCGGTTCCTGAAATAGACTGTGGGGAAGGAAGGAGGGGAGAAAATAAATCAGCGCGATGCACAGCCCTTCTCCTGGGAGCAATTACCAGCCCAAGGAAAAGCTGGTGGTGCTCTGCTCCTTGAAACGCCTTTCCATGTGTGTGCATCTTCTGCAGCTCCCCTCCCACTGGTCCCCCAGCAGCAGGTACAGGAGAAGCTGATGGCCTGGGAAGGAAGGGGCCACCCAGATCCTCCAGAAACCTCCCCTGGGAGCGGGGAGCTCCACTGCACCTCCTCAAAGCCCTACCCCATTCTGTCACCTCTCCTTAGGCTAAAAGGGAAGGGAAAGGCAGGAGAGTGCCGTGAGGATTCAACCCAATTTCTTTCTTTCTAAGTGTTGTCCCTCAACGGACACTTTGTCCTCGGGTACCTGAGCATTGAAGGTGCTTGTTGTTAAAGCTCCATCTCTTTCTTTTAAGCTTTAGGGAGGGGATGCTCCTGGAAAGACTGGGCTTTAGGGGTGAGTTCTCGGTTTGAGGACGATGGTTGTAACTTCACGTCTGGTGGCCAGGATTGTCGAGTAGCTGAGAAGCTACTTAATAATACTACTATTAACCCACAAGAAACTGAGATTGCAGAGGAGCGGGAGGACTGAGAGAACTGGAGTTACCATCTGGAGAGCGACGTGGTCTTGTTATCCAGTTAACACCTCGTGGAGCTGGGGAATATTTAGCTCTGGCTAACAGGAGCAGCGGGTGAGGGGCTGAGGGCCGTACCGCTCGTGTTTCGGGGTGAAAAGCCAAGGTTCGGGATGCAAACCGCCGTCGCCGGCTCCCTGGGCAGCGTCGATGCCGAGGTCGGCCGTCTCCATCTCAGAGGCAGGCTCCTCGGCTTCCCCTCTCCGTGGCGATCGCTGACGTGTTTATTTCTCTGATTAATGAACTCAGCAAATTAACCTCCATGCTGCTCTATAATTGCTATTAAGGCTTCAAAAATCACTTAAGCGTTTCCGGCGCTCGCGAGCCCATTCCGTTCGGCTGGCCAGCGTGGCGTGCTGATTGCAGGGAGATAGAGCCCGGCTCCTGACCTCCACGTTTACAATTAATTATTGCATTCAGCACCCAAATTACCCCCGGTCTTCACGTGCTCAGCTTTATCTCTCTGCACACACAGGCTTGGCTTTTAATTAAAAGCCCTTCAAATTAAATGAAAACAAATTCAATTATTGCCTCTCATCGGAACAGCTCACCGCAGACTCCTGACTATACTTCTTCTGTGGAGAACCTGGGGAGCTGGTCTTCCATAATCCAGTCTCACTAAATTTGCCTTGTCTGCTGTTTTCCTTATCATCAGTTGAGCTGTTTTCTTGCTGCCAGGTCAGATGCGGGCTTGATTTGCAGAGGAAGACGAGTTTTAAATGGTATAGCCTACTCCTGTCTGCACCTTCATATGGTGCCCTTCAAGGAGAAGATGCTCTTGTACGCTGTGGAGGGGTGGGACCATCATCATTAGTCTTCATTTAGGCGGCAGTGGAAGATAGAGGGTCCCAAAAGTGGGGGTTTGGCCACCTCGGTGATAGATACCCAGCTGCTAGGTAGTGGGATGGTCCCTCAGCCAAGGGGATTGTGGTGTTCAGAGCTCTACATTTGAATGTGGTGTCCTCTGAACCCCAGGTCTTGTCAGAAGGGGAAGGTGTCTCATGGAAACAAGGGCAAACATTTTCTGGAAGATACGTGACTTGCTTCTTTGTAGCTGGGAAAGCATCCTGAGTTAGCATGTTTTCTGATGGCCTTCAGTAGGGCAAAACCCAAGTGGCTGACGAGGTTTCATGGCAGGCGGATGCCTTGGGAGAGCTTGGCTCAAGCAGGAGCTCTTGACTGGAGATGAGCTTCACTTAATCCAAATAATGCCTTCTAACCCAAGTGATGTTCTCGCCTCCTGGCTCCATCTGCAGCCCACCAGCTGGGGTTTCTTAGCTAGCAAAGCATCTGTGTGTCCCACACTAGCAATCGCTTATAAAGTCCTCCTTCATCTCCCGTGTGAAGGAGAGAGGGAGAATGTAGCTCTGGCATCAATCTGCCATGGCATTCGGTCCCGGTTATTATTTTTTCTCCCTTTGCGGAGTTTGTGCCATCATCTGTGCTGGCAGGAGCTGGCAGGAGGGACCAGCTCCAGCCTGGCTGCTGCGGAGGGGGAAACCGTCCAGCGTGCGCGCGGAGGAGGGGAGACTGAAGTCATCAAAACCCAGAAGGATAATTAACGTCCAGGATCAGATTCTCTGGTGCTGTAAATCGGCGAAAGCTCCGCAGCGGTTTGCCAAGGAACATTAGCAGCTGATCGGCCTCATTAGCTTCACCTATGGAAAACCCTTTCCTGGCTCACAGGGGCTGCCTGTGCCCGGTGAGGGCACAGCACCGGGCAGCAGCACCAAGTGCGTGTGAGTCGGAGGGATGCTCTGCCCTCATGGTTCAAATATCACCAGCCTGTGCTTTCCGGAGCAGCCAAACTCCTCATAACCCTCCCGCTGTGCCAAGCCTCTCGGCGTGCCGCTCTGTACGGTAATAACAGGAGATTATAGAGCTCTTTAAAAGGCCGCAGTGATCTCTTTTATTCTGCTCGCAGCCAAGCGCCGCTGCCTTGCAGTGATTGAAGGTTAGGCTGCTGTGACTGCCCGCTCCCCCGTGCCAGTGCCCAGTTTTCCCCTTTATCTGGTCTCCACTGGGAGCTTCCCCTGCCTCCCTTGCCTATGGGCAGGCTCTCTGTTCACTCATGATGGATATTGCCGCGGTGACATCTCTGTTCCCAGGCATGGATGGAGGGTGGCAGCTCCTCCTTCCCATCTGAACTGGACTGTGCATTGGGAAGCAGGATGCGTCCTGCCATCCAGCCTCAATGTGGGGTAGGGAGCATCCTGCAGCACCTCCTTAGGGGCTGCAAGTTTTTTTGCTTTTCTCACCCTGCTCTCTTGCCTCTGACTTGGTGACATGAGCAACCTACTTGGCTTTCTAGTCCGAAGCGGACCCTGTCTGTCTTTGCTCGCTCTAGCACGCCAAGAGCGAGCTGCAGAGTGAGAGAAAAATCTCCTGTAAATAACTGTGGTGCAGACACGGGCTCTGTCCCTCTGTGCAACTGCTGTGAGGGGAGGAGAGGGAGGCAGAGCCTGTGGGAAGGGGAGATTCAGAAATCAGGAGGAAGGGAGGCAAAGGAAAAGGTGGTGGGGACGGAAGGAGAGATGGTGCGGCTGGATGCACGGGAGGGGGCTGGAGAGGAGCAAGCACCAGAGCGAGCTCATCTCGCTTGCCTGCGGGGTGCCTGGGCTGAGCGAGGCAGCTCTGTTGGCATTTAATTTGTTGCTGGACACCGTGTCCCGTGGCTTGCTCGCCTCCGCGGGGACACAGCGGAGCTGGGGCCTCCAGGTCAAGGAGCAGGGCGGGTTTCAAAGCCAGGCATCGCTTTGTGGCTTGTTGGTTTTTTTTTTTGCTACCACCCGGCGTTTGGGCAATTATTAGTCTAGAGCAGTTGTGGAGGATTTTCTGCTTCAGTTCACGAGTTCCCCCTTGCTACACAAACACTCTGGTGGGGAACTGATTTTCTCTGTGATGTTCCCGCAGCCGCTGAGATGTCAGCTTGGCGTCTGGGGTATCGCAATGAATGTCTCTGCCCGATCAAAAACCATCTGGAGTGCTTTAATAACGCAGGGTGAGATCCCAAGGTAACGCTCCTCTTGCGGCTGAGGATTAAGATAGGATGTCAGGGTTTGTGTCCGAGGGAATCATGTTTTCCCTTACCCACAGCATCTTTCCATCAGTGGATCTCAAGGCGCGTTAATCCTTGCCGCTCGCCTGCGAGGCACGGAGGGGTTAGAACCTCGGGCTGGGAAATGAGGCACAGAGAGAGAAATGACTTGTTTGAAGATGGGTGGTCGGAAAGGACTCCTGATCCCCCTCAGCTCTGTGCCAGCCCTTTGCTTTTCATTAAATATTTGCAGTACAATAAAGAAAACTCTCTGTGCTGAGCATTAAAGGGCTGCGCTGCGTGGTGGGCAGCCCAGAAGTGTTGGTGCAGCCTTGAGATGAGACAGAGGGGGTTTATGAGGCTTTTGCGTTTGTTTGCTTGTTTTCTGGAGGTTTGCAGTGGGTGGAAGAAACGCCAAAGTCTGAGTTCACACGTGACTGCAGTTGGGTGCTTTTTATATGCAGTGGAAAGAGGGGGGGAAAAAAAAGTAGGTGTTTTGGAAAGTGTTTGTTTTGGGCAAGCATTTGTCTGGAGAGGCCCATTACTGAGCGCGAGCCCGTACTTTGCAGTGCGGTGATGGCAAAATATGGTTTATAGGCCTAATGGAGCAAATTTGTCACTGGAGCAAGGAGGTGTGACTCTACTCAAGTTGGCAAATTGTCCCCCGGTTTCTGCAGACGGCTGGTTTTTCTTTCTTTTCCCCCCCTTTCCTCTGCCATCCATCATCATTCAGCGCTTGCCGCAGTGATTTCCCCAAAGTCATCTATCCCGAGGCTGTGCCATTAACGCGCGGGCTTCGGCGTGATGGGTTTGTTTGTTCTTGGAAAGCTATAAATATTGCTGAAGTAATGGTTTAGAGGATGAAACGGAGCCTTTTTTGGGTGTCGGGGTTCCGGGGGGTTGCAATCTAATTAAAAAAAAAATAACTAACTAACTGAGCTGGTTCAGTGCTGTGAAAGGAATGAGAGTGTTGGGCAGGGGTTTGCCTCGGTCTCCATCAAAGGCCTTGCCCCTCCAACTCCAGCTTGTTTTGCTCTGCTGCAGCATCCTCAGCGGTTTCTGCATCTCATCTTGTATCCCGAGCATCCCCTGCCCCCAGCAGTGCTGGGCAGGACTGGGAGTATCCTAAAGAGAAAACCAAAACACCCTCTTAATATTTAAGGTACCCTCTCAAGGATGAGAAACAAAGCTCACTTGACTCATCTCACCAACCCTCCGCTTCAGGTAGAGCGAGTATTTCACGGGAGCTGGATGTGCAGGGTGGTTTGGCCAGACTCTGCTGTGAACACTGCTGATGATGGATATCATCAATAGGTATCAATAACTTGTGAGCCCAGAGGATGGCATTACTTCTGGAGAAGCAGAATGTGGGTGGAAAAAGCTAGGTTTTGGCACTTCTATGCCAAAATGACTTTTTTTTTCCCCACCAGAGAGTAGAGGATAATTGTGACTTGTAGCCATCTATATCCCTTACTTTGTTAGCACAGAAGAGCAGGTGGACACAAGATGAAGTGGTCTATGGGGAGAGGCATGGCTCTGAAGGCATTTTTGCCCTGAGAGATGGTGATTATACAAGGAGTTTTGCTTTTCCCATCCTCCCAAGAAGCCGGCACCATAGTCCACAGCTGTGTAGTGAAGCGAGGAAGAAAGAGAGATAAGATGGAGAGAGAGCGGTGGCTGGGAACGAGTTGGGACTTTAATAGAGCATCTTCCTTGAAAGAGCCTGTTACTGAAAATCCTTAGCTATTCGAATGCACTGAGAGGAGAAATGAAGGTTTGCACGGGGAAATTTTCACGTAGCAAAGCTTCTGGTCAGGGCTTCTCAGCGTGGCTGATTTGCCTGGAAAGCAAGGAGAGGTGTGTTTTGCCTGATCCCTGGTGATTTTCCGTGTTTCACGACACAGACCTGCTCGGTGAGCCCTGGCGATGCCTTTGAGCGTGAGCTCTTGTGCGAGGGAAGCACCTACTTGGGTTCGCATTACACTAAGTAAAAACAAAGCCAAGAAAATCTTCCCAATGAGCTCAAACTCTGCTGGGTTTGTTTGTTCTTTTTTTTTTTTTTTTTTTCTGCCCAGCCTGAATGCTGCCCAAGGCATAGCTAAGGTTAAATCTTTCCTTTTCATCCTCGTCTTCTGTGAAGACTGGACGACTTCGCTAAGTGTGATTGGAGCAGTTTGTTTTTAAGCTCCACATAAGCACTATGCTGGATTTATAGCGTTTTCATTCTTTCTGAATCGACCCACTGGGAACCATTAAACTTTTATTGCTCTCTGCAGTTGCCTGGCCAGAGAGGGATAGAGAGGCCCTGCTGCTGGAAACGCTCCATCTTCAGCTGTGCCTGGGTTGTGCTGGGGAAGAGGGATGCCAGGGAAAGGTATTCCAAAATGCAGGGCCACCCAGGGTTGTGCTCCTCAGCTCTAAGGTGCTTTGGGTGCAGCGGTCTTCCAGTCCTTGGCGAGGCAGAAGGTGACGTACGAGCGCGTCCTCTCCCAGCTCTCACTGTTTCCCCACCTCTGTTGACTGAGAGTATCACTGTTCGTCTTTAAAAGCCAGCGATGCTGGAGATAGAAGGCTATTATTATTTTTCTTGTCTCCTTGGACTCTCTAGCTCATGGAGTACTTGGTCCAGACTGACTGACTCTGTGCTCCAGGCCCGTGCTGGTGAGGACCTTGAAGCGTGTCCTCCAAAGGGTGCCCGCGACCGCTGCTGAGGGTTCATGTGGGGGTGTTGCACGGCATCTCTGTCTTACCCGTTCTGGCCACGAGCCTCATAGCTCAATATCAACAAAAGGAAACCCACCCTTTTAGGGGTGGGAGGAGTTAATTGCATTTTATAGTGTGGAGAAGGCAAAAAACATGGGTGTTGTAGCCTGAGCTACCTGACTGGTCATTCCCTTGGCACAGGGAAAGAGCAGAGCCTCCTGCTGAGGGCATTTTTTTTCATCACAAAATAGATTTTCAGGAGAGGTGAGATGAGTGCCTTGTTGAGGTGCTGGTCCTTCTCCAGCAGTAGGTTTAGGTGGCTTGTAGGTGGCTGAAGCTGGGGGGCAAGTTTCCTACCCAGGAGATAGGTCAAACCAAGGAGGTGATCCCAGACCTGAGTCTCTTGTGTCTTTATCTACTGTCCCTCAAACACAGCAGCTGAAAAACTTTATGGTAGGACTTTGTCTTGACATTACAACCTGTGGCTCCTGTCCCATTCTTCCCCACTGCACCCGGACCTTCATCACCGTGGGCTTCCTGTCCAGCAAGGCACTTCTGTAAGAGGAAACATCATTTCAGGGTTGTTCCTTTGGGCTGAACTTTCTGCAGTCCTTTCCTTGGGTTCCCACGAGAGCCCTTCCTCAGTCTTGAATGCCTCGGGTCAGGGATCAGCCATGCCTGGGGCTTCAGTACAGAAGCCAAAACATGGGGTAACTGGAGTTCTGCAAACAACAGCTGAACAGACCCAGCGTGGACACTTTCCCCCAATGAAGGCAGGTTTGCATTATCCTCTCGTAGCTCCGAGAAGGCCAGGCTGGGGTACTTCTGTCGGCGTGTTTTCTAATTTAATTACTTATCCTTGTCTCAAATTGTTTATGGTACACTAGGCTATTAAATGTGCCATAAGCAAATGGCTCTTGAAAGAGGAAGAGGATTTATTTGTTTTAGCAACCACTCCAACAAAAGTCTATTTCCTCAGCTAATTAAGATTCCATTCGCTAATTTAAATGTTATGCTAATTAAAGCATAATTCTGAAACTGTAAAAAGGAACTTAAAAAAAAAAGGGAGGGAAAGAAAGAGGCAGCAAGTAAGAAAGAAAACTAGTTGGCCTTTAGGAATTACATTAAATTTATTGCGTTGTTGTAACAATGGTGAGCAGAGTAATTATTTCATTTGCCTCTCATGTGCTATTCATGCTGTTGCTTTTATTCATTTCCCCCCCGTTCTCACACTTCATCTCATTAACACCCGTTCTCTCCCCTCTAATGGGCATCATCTCGCGACGGTTTAAGATGAATTGTGAGCGTGATCCTTGTGTTTCTCTGAGAAGGGCCACACGATGAGTATTTGAGCTTGTTTATCTTCCAGCCCAAGCTGAGACAACGCTGCGTGGCCAAACTGGCTTGTGGAGTTACATTGTGCTCACTTTAATTAAAATATAAATAATCTAGTTTTGGGGAGCAGGAAAAAACAAAAAAGCAGCAAGAGTAAAAGGAGCAAGATCTGTTTTGTTTTGTGTTTTCTTTATTAAATCTCACGGTCTAGGCAGAGAATTGGGCTGGGTCATATTCTCAGTTCACCCATCGGATTCTTGCCACGTAACTTAGGAAATAATATCACTGAGCCCTTAAAAAGGAGATTTAATTCACTGGAGACTTTGCTAAGGTCATTGAGCTGCAACTTAAACACATCGGGGAGCAGGGAACACTTCATTTGAATTAAGGAAACTGGACTTGCTGTTGTAGTTTTGGCTAGTTTTGAATGGCAAGTGGAGAGGTCCATCGCCCACCTTCACTCTGCTTGATCTCACCTGGGTTCATCACCGGCCGAGGGCTGGCATGGCACTGGGGCAAACTGGGAGACATGAGGCTGTGGCTTGAGATGGGCGTCGGAACTGCAGCCCGAGCATCATCTCCTTGCTTTGATTTTTGCCTTGCCTGGTCCAGGGTAGCAACAGGCGTGACTCTGATGTTTGCTGGAGCCTCTGGATGCCATGATGAAAGGGCAGAGCCGTCTACAAAGTGGAGAGGAACTGAGTTATAGAGAGCGAGGGTGCACCTGTACTGGAAAGAAGATAGTCGAAGGAGAAGGAGGAGGTGAAAGATGAGTGTAAGGAGGCCTGTCTGGGAGGAGCAAGCCGTGAACACCAACAAAACGGAGGTTGCAGCAGACCTGGTTTGATCCCCCTGGACATCCTCCTTGCAGTTGGGCTCTACGCCTTCTCCCAGGTCCCTCTTTGCCCCCCCAGCCTCAGGGTACAGGAGCTTCCGTGGCTTCCCCCACTCCTGGCTGCTCTCTCTTGGGGGAGAGGATTTGCAGGAAGTAGCTTTGCAGTGTTGTCTTGCTGTGCTAATATTATTAATAATGAAGAACAGACAGGAGTTTATTATTTTGCTTTAATTTATGCATTTGGGGTTTTTTAAGAGGAAACCAATTAAGATTCTCTGATGAGCCCTCCAGCTCCCAGCAGCTTTGGGAAACACTTGCCACGAACTGCATTCAATCTGCAGCCAATACCTTTGTGTGTGGTCCTGATAAATACATTTGAGTGATGCTTTAATAACTAAAATGTTGCCTCCTGCCTCCTCCCCTCCCTCCCCAGCCCTTATTCTGCTCACTGCCAGCACCTTGCCTGGCAGACTGAGTCCCTTGGTAGTACAGGTTGGACTTGGGCAAACTGGAGTTTGTAGAAAAGCCAGAGTGAAATTCCAGACAGAGCTGATTGACTTTGTCCTACTCAGCAGTGTGGGTTGTGGGTTTTTTAGCTCGGGTGCAGAGCTGTGGGCTGTTGCCTGCATCACCTCAGTGTGCTGCTTTGGGTGCTCCCAGACAGACGTAGGCATCCTGTTGTGGTAGGACAAGGGGTGATGGGTTTTAACTATAAGAGGGAAGATTTAGACTGCATAGGAGGAAGAATTTTTTGCCCTTGAGGATGGTGAGAGCCTGGCCCAGGTTGCCCCAAGAAGTGGTGGCTGCCCCATCCCTGGCACCATTGCAAGTGAGGTTGGCTGGGGCTCTGAGCCCCCTGCTCAAGCTGCAGATGGCCCTGCTCCCTGCAGGAGGGTTGGACCAGATGAGCTTTAAAGGTCCCTTCTGACCCAAACCAGTCTGTGATTCTATGATCACTGGGGTGTTGTGTCGTTTCCGTGGAGGGATGGGGACTGAGGGCTGCTCGTTCCTGGGGCAGCAGCTGGCTCAACCCTTTTGCCAAAGAGCAGTCCGTCTGCCCATCCCTAGCTTCCCCCCTGCAGCTGTGCTCCAGCTGTGGAGCATCTCCTCTCCATCCCAGCTCAACCTCCTCGTGCTGCTGAACAGAGTCCCTCGGTCCAGACCCACGAGCAGCACCTGCTCTTCCTGTCCTAGTCCGCAGATATATTTAAACTTTGATCTTGATGGGAAGTGACTGGTGATACATTAAAGCCATATGTTTTAGATGGAACGGCAAGGACGTGTAAGCTCAGTGATATTCACATCTAGAGAGAGCTGGGAACTTGTAGTGCCACCCACGCTTGGTATTTCTGCTAGCTCTGCGAGGCTTACACAGCTGTGGAAGGCAGAGTGGGAGCGAGATCTTCTGCTTAAGGGATTTTGCAGAGAGAGATGGATTAGATAGATTTGATGGAAACTGATAGTTTATGGAAATGAATTCACCTGCATCTCAATTTGGTTCTTGATGCCAGGGGAGAAAAAAGGGAAGGGGGAAAAAAACCAAACCCAACAAAACTCAAACAGCAGGAGGGGGAGTGAAAAAACAATCCAAAGTTAATTAAAGTGCAGGTTTGATGTGCTGCGCTGGACCGTTTTCTTTTTAACTGTTTAGCAAGTGGGAGCTTTTCATGTCACCTCGCCAGAGGAGTAAGCAAAGCGGTGCCGCTTCTCGGGATCTCTCTTCATCTCCTTTGACTGCCTAATCGGCAGCTTAGGAGAATGAAGTGGGACTGTGTCAAAAGAAGTGAGGAGAACCGTGTTGGCCATGGGTACTCGGCAGCATGGGAAAAAAAATAAATTGCTTATGATGGCTGTGTTCATCTCCCAGGCTATTGGAAGTATCCTGGCAGGAGGTGGATGTAGTCCTGCTAACTCAGCACCCAGTGAAGGGGCTGCCACTCTGCTCCAGCGTGGTCGGTCAGTGGAAGCTTTGGGAGGAGCCAGATGTTAGGCAGGGATGAAAATAGAAGCCAAACCTGTTCAGACTTCCCTGAGTCACCAGGAAGACGGCAAACCAGAATATCTGTTGGAGATGGAGTGGTCAGGGAGGATTGCAGGGGACTTGCTATCCAACGAGCTTTACAAGCCCAGCTTGGGAAATAGGGTTGGCTCTGTTTTGAAGGGTGCAGGGAGAGTCACAACCTGCTTTTCAAAGGCTCCTGGTATGCAGAAGAACCCCTTCCTTCAGGGTGCCCAAGAGCACAGTTCCTCGCAGAGAACCCATCTGTAGTGGGGATTCGGGTGTCTGGTGGACCTCAATCCGAGTGTTGCTGGGATACTGGGAGGAGCTGGCTGTGGGGCTGGTGGGAAATCTGGCTTTTCCCTCAATCTGGGTGGTCAAGCAGGGCCTTTCCTTCCATCCTCGCGATGGGAAACCCCAGGAGCAGCCTCCCCTCCCAGGCAGCTTGTATCCCTGTGCAGTGAAATCCTGCTGTTGGGCCAGGGAAGGCTGGATGGTTGCCTGGAGTGTCATCAGAGCAGCAAGATCCAGGAGCTGAAGCATGTTCTTCGTTGCCATCTATCGATACTCCCATTGCTAGGTAACGATTGGCACACGCAGGCACAGGCAGCAACTCCAACTCCCCGTGACCTTGGGCAAATCACTTCATCTCCGTGCTACGGTTCCTTCATCTAGACAACAGGAATAATAATCCTTATTTTCGCTCAGCCTGTGTCGCTCTTTCAATATAAATACGAACTCCTTTAGGCAAGAAGTGTCTCTGGGAACACGTGAGGAATAGCGAGCGTTTGAAGGTGGTGGTACTTATACAAGCAGGACCTTTAGAGAGGAGCTGTGTGCAGCTCCAGAGAGCCTATTTCAAAGGAGAATGGGAAGAAATTAAAAAAAAAAAAAAAGCCACTGCAAGTTTAAAACAAAACATGTGGGTATATTGAGGCGCGTACGTCTCGCCTTGGAGCGTGAGGGAAGCGTCTCCGCCTGGTTGGTTTATCAAAGGGAGGTTAAGAGGTGATTTGGTTGCGTTCTACATCTTTCTCTGTGGGGGAGAAGTTGCTGAAAATAGACAGGTCTTTAATCTAGCAGCAAAGAGTGTATCAGGATCCGGTGTTGGAAGGTGAAGCTGGACTCATTTACAATAGTAGCGGCGTCCAGTTTTTGAAGAGAGGGTAATTAATCATTGCGACGACTTAACTCTGAACCGCAGTGGGGCTGCCGTAACTGGCGAGTGTTAAGCTCCAGGAAAAGGGTTTCTGAGGGGCTTGCAGGAGCTACAAGGAAAGTTAGGAGCTTGCGAAGGACCCTGGAATCCGTGGGGATGGGGAGAGTGCGATCCTGAGCTGGCTGCTCGCCTTCAGAAAGCTGGGGCTCGCTCGGGTGGGGGGTTCACCCCAGTTTGGGTGTGTGCACCGGGCTGGGGTGTCCCCCAGCACGTGGAGCAAGAGTGGGTACATCAAGCACTAATCACTGCTGGGCCTCCAGGGATCGGGAGAGTCATTGTGCTGCTTTTCCCCCCCCCACCCTCTTTAAAGAGAGTTCTTTAAAATTACTATAAATAAATAAAGAAGCCATAAATCTAGGAAGACATCCGCAGCTCCCTGCAGAGCCCTCTGCTCTGTGGAGGTGGGTGAGAAGGGGGGCAGAGCATCAGCCTGCCCGAGTCAGATGGGAGGGTGACTGGTGGGTGCTGGGGCAGCCAGGGTACCCTCTAAGGCTGCAGCACGTGGGCTTTGCAGCAGTGAGGGGGTGCAGTGTGTATGTTTTGCGTCTGGTTTAACATACAGGACATCCCCAGCTGGCTACTCACCAGGGGAAGAGCCTGGCTTTAGGAGTGTGATGCCAAGTTGCTTGAAAACCAAGATCGAGCCAAGGAAGAACTGAAGGGCTGCCCGTTGTCTTTGCTGCTTCTTACCTCATCTGGTTGGATTTGCTGTCGCAGCACCCGAGCTCGCAGCTTTAGGGACACCCATTAGTCCCAGTCCAATTTCTTTTTGCTGAGCAGCATTGCCTGCCTTTGGTATAGGTGGGTGGAAGTGATGGGCACGTTTCTGTGGAGAGACCCATCCAAGCTCTCTCTCATTTCTCTCCACATCTTGACAGGAAGGGCATTTTCTTGGGAGTGGGTTTGGAAACGTCCAAAGTATTTACAAGGGCATGTAGTGATAGGGCAAGGGGCAGTGATTTTAAACTAGGGAAGGGTAGACTTAGATTGGATGTTAGGAAGAAGTTCTTTACTGGGAGGGTGGTGGAACACTGGAACAGGTTGCCCAGCGAGGTGGTGGAAGCCCTATCCCTGGAGATGTTCAAGGTCAGGTTTGATGGGGCTCTGAGCAACCTGATCTAGTTAAAGATGTCCCTGCTTACTGCAGGGGGGTTGGACTAGGTGACTTTTAGAGGTCCCTTCCAACCCAATGCATTCTATGATCCTACCTGTCTCTGGAAACTTGGTGCTAATAGTGAAATACGTTGCCCTGCTGCTGAAAGCTAATGAGGAAATCGTAGAGGAATTGTGAAATGCGGCGCAGTGGGTCATTTCCCGTGCTCCTTCATCCACGGTTGATGGTGCAAACTAGTTAAAGCTCTTCCCAAGGGGCCATATATTCTTATAAACCAGAAGATGCTGTGCGTACCCCCTCCTGCCCTGGCCAAACAAATACTATCTTGAGCAAATAAAACACATGAGCTGGTTGACATAAACAGCAATCATAGATTGGTAGGGGTCGGAAGGGACCGCTGGAGATCATTTAGTCCAACCCCCCTGCCAACGCAGGGTCACCCAATGCAGGCCACACAGGAACAGATCCAGGCGGGTCTGGAAAGTCTCTAGAGAAGGAGACTCCAATTCCTTTTACCTGAACGATGTGTTGTCGTCCCTGCTGTGTGCACCAGAGAAGCAGCTCTGCCTTGGAAAGAATCCTTCTGAGGGGGACATATTTGTGCACAGCATCTCCAAACACATAGCAGCGGGTGGAAGGTGGAAGCAGTGGGTGCTCGGGGGTAAGCTTGCTGGGTCCCCGGGAGGAGAATCCCTCCCTCTGCGTCTCTGGTGCGTCGCACGGCTCTCTTGTTCCCCTTCCCCCTCACCAGAGGCTGTTTCTCTGTCTCTGGCACGGAGGATTTTCCTCCGGCTGGTCGCTGCCTGGTTTTGTGGCGAGTGCTGAGCTACTTGGTAATCACAGGCTGTTAACAGCCGGAGGGTCGTCCGGCTCAACACCAGCACTGCAAGGAGAGATAATGGCAAATAACCAGCAGCTACTGGTGAAGGTTGAAGTAAAATAAACGGATCCAATTTTCAGTCTTTCTTGAGGTTTTTTTTTTTCTGTTTTTTTTCTTGCTTGGTCCTTTCTTCTGGTGTGACAGGAGAGCAGCTTGGGCTGATGCAGCCTCAGTAGAGCCCTCCACCCAAACTGAGCATGCCCTGGGCTTTCACTTGGGTTTCCCCCTTGTTTTCAAGCTTTTAGGTGTTGAGGGGGAGGCGAAAAAAGCAATCTGACTCCTTGTCTTAGGATAAGCTGGGAAGGAAAATACCTAATTGCTTAAGTGGATGGAGGAGGGGAAAACAGGCTCAAAACATCTACTAACATCTTAAATTTCCCCCTAGTCTTGCTGCCCACGTGTAAACAAACTGCATTTCCAACCTGTTCTTCTCTATCCTTGACATGGCAACGACAGCGTTTGTGAGAAGTTCTCGTGGGCTGCTGGTGGGGAGGCGAAGAGTCCCCATGCTCTGTGGCGGCTGCAGGAAGCTCTCAGGATGCTGCTCGCTGACCTCTGCTTGAGGCTTTGAAATCACCGTGATAAAAACGTAATAGTTTCCCCCCTTGCCTGTCTTCCTTGTCAAAACAGAAACGTTTCTTGCAGGACCTCATCCAGGACTTAAATACCTCTAGAAATTCCTCTGCAGCAACTCGCTTTTCCGTTTGGCATCCTGACCGGGTGCACCCCGTGCCGGGGGGATCTCCAGAGCCCTGGGTGCCCGCAGGTGTCACGCCATCTCCGCTCAGTTTCCCCGGACTCCAGAATGACAAATAGGCGAGGCAGGGTGTAATTAAACCCACCATGTGCTGGCTCATTAAGCGGTCGCTCAGAGTAAAGAGGGAGGCTCGCTGACAGCCCCGTCAGCCTGGCCTCGGAAGCGTCGCTGGCAGGAGCAGGGGCCGAGGAGATGACTCACGGGCGAGCACAGCTTGATGGCAAGCGTGTTTCCGACGCCGCGCCGGGCTCCTTCCTCCCCGTGAGGATGCAGAGGCATCCGCAGCCCCCCTCCCCAGCCCACGCTGGGTGCCGCGTCCCGCTCGGCTGTCCAGCCGAGAATGAAATAAGTGTCTGTTTTACACCCGCTCAGGCTCTTTAAGCCCTTCCCGCAAGCAATGTGCTGGCTGCTTGTGCAAGGTCGCTTGTAAAAATACGTCAGATTTCCCTGGAATCTCTTGAAACTTCTCTGTCCTTGGTGTGCGTGGAGGATGGAGCCAGGCTCTTCTCAGTGATGTCCGGTGGTAGGACAAGGGGCAACAGGTATAAGCTGGAACACAGGAGGTTCCATGTAAGCGTAAGGAGAAACTTTTCCACAGTGAGGGTGACAGAACTGGAATAGTCTGCCCAGGGAGGTTGTGGAGTCTCCTTCTCTGGAGACATTCAAAACCTACCTGAACATGTTGCTGTGCGACCTGCTCTAGGTGATAGTGCTCTGGCAGTGGGATTGGACCAGATGATCTTTCGAGCTCCCTTCTAACCCCGAACGGTCTGTGAATTCCCAGTAGTGCTGAGGACATGGTGTGCTGCAGAGCTGTGTCGTTGCTGGTGAGCCGTGGTGTTGCCCTTGCTGCATCTGGGATGTTTCCAGAGATGCGATGTGTGTGGTACCCACCACCAAGGAGGTCCCAGGGAGGGCCCCCTCTGAGGTCATCGTCCCCAGGGCAAGCGGTTTACCCAGGTGTGGGGCTCTGCCAGGGCTGCGTGATGGTATCAGCTTTTCAGCCCTTCAGAAGGACAAGGGGAGTCAGTGAATCAAATGTCATAGGGAAACCATCTTAAACAGCAAGGGCATCTCTGAAAAGAGGGAAGATGAAGAGGCTCTTGGGCACCTTTTTACTTCAAAAATGTTCCTCAGCTTACAAAAGGCAGCTTTGGCGACCTTCCCCACCCTGCTCTCTGAGGGGAGGAGCCCAGGTGGCTGCTGCAGTGAGCGATGCCCAAGCCCTTCTCTTCTCCCCCTTCTGAAATTTCCTTTTTTCCATAAAGCTAACCCTGGACCTGCGGTGAATGGAGATTTCTGCCAAACAGTCTTAGGGAGACAAGAAAAAGGTTTTCTCACTCTTTTTTTTTTTTTTTTTTTTTAAGGCCTTTCTCTCTCCTTTTCTTTTTCCTTGAGCCTTGGAGTGAAATTCCGTAAGGGCTCTGTGGAGGAGCACTTGCACAAGACTCTAATTTCAGGTGTGAATATGGAGACGTTTTTCATTAGGAAACATATGGTGTTAAGGTTAAAAAAAACCCCAAAACCAGAGATGAAGTTTGACAGCTAGGAACAAAGCAATGAAGTAATAACTACAGGTGGGCAAAGCTTCCAGCAGGGTTTGCAAACAACCAAACCAAGCCAGGGGCAGTTCAGATCCAAGTGTTATTGTTACTTATTAGAGTTGATGGAAAATTTAACAGGGGGAGAGGGTTTTTTTGACAGAAACTTGGGTTTTCATCAAAGAGAAATTTCCATGGGAAGCGTTCACCTTCTGCGGGAAGTTTGGGCATCTGGTAGGAGACAAAGAAAGAAAGAAAAAAAAATAATGAAAAAAAAGTCATCAGCTGAGGAATTTATATTCTGAGTGGTAGATGAAGCCTCACCCCTGCTAACGTAGGGTGCTGGGCAAATATATACTGGGAAAGTAATTTTTGGGTAATTGGGTGGATGGTCATTCAACCTGTGCTGAGGAGGAACTGGTCTGACCTTCAACTTGGGATGCAGGCAGCAGGCTCCAGCCCTGCTGTCAAACGCTAGGCTTGATCTCCTTATTACAGCAACTTATCTTGAGTTAAATACTTTTTAATTTCCCCATCTCTAAGAGGATGTTTTGTCGCCTTTGTCCTTTGGGACTTTGGGGAAGTCGTCTGCCTCCTCATCTAATACTTTGTCCCTGTCGTTTGGAAGTGTTGCCTAATGGGTAGAAATCTGGACTCGGATGTCTGAGAGGCAGCTGTTCTCTAAAACAGCTTTTATTTCTCTCTGCCTAGCAAAATGGGGTTAAAGATATTAATATTCTTGGTGAAGTACTGGGGGAGATGCTGATTAAAAGCACAGGATGGGAGGTAGATCATCGCTGCTGGAGCGCTGCGTCCAGCCTCTCATCTCTCCTCGGGGCTTTGGGAGAAAGTTGAGCTCGGGAGCCGAATGTCATTGCCGAGGCTTCGCTTTCTTCTCCCTTCTTTGAATTCTGGGTCCCGAGCGGCTTTGCAATTTATGGTGAATATTTTATACCTCCAAATGATGTTTTGTGGGATTCCGTGCGTCTCGCCTGCTGTGCCTCCGTCAGTCTCGGAGGACGGCTGCCTTTGTTGTACGTGTCAAGCTTGACGAGGCGCCGTTTTTCCAAATGGATAATTCTGTTCCTTCGCCATCGAGGAAATTGTTTCCTTCCTGGAAAGGCTGCTCTGTTGCTTAAATGAGGCTTTGGCTGCCAGTGAGTCGACTGGAGAAAATATGTCAAATGACTACGGGTGACCTTGAGAAAAGGCGTGGGTGGGTGTGTTGAGGGGGTGGCTTCCTTACGTTTTTTTTTTTCACAGTCCGCTTTTGCAGCTCGTTGCGACTACTGGGAAGAGCTTCAGTGTGGGGGGGAAGAAAAGAAGGCAGTTTTGTGGGTTATCAAAGTCCCAAGGTCGTTGCCCTCCGTAGATAGCACTTCCCCTTAGCAGGCAGGGCAGGACGGAGGAGTTATCAGTGCAGGGAGAGCAGGTTTCTCCCCAAAAGGGAGAAAGCTCAGGGACTTTTAAGAAGAAAAATTGAAAAGCAGTTATATATTTAAATGGGAAGATAGATGGTGTGAGAAACAAGCTGCTAGAAAAACCCAAGTCAGGAGATCAGATTTGGTGATGCCTCTCATTTTCCAGCTTCACCCGTTCCCTTCTGCCCTGAGCTAAATAAAAGAGGCTAGACGCTGCGTGCATCAGCCCAGCAAGAACGGAGCCGGTCCTGTGGAGGGGGATGCAGGAGGGGGATGCAGGAGGGGGATGCAGGAGGGGATGCAGGAGGGGGATGGATCCTGGCCAGCATCGCTCGTTGCCTTGGAGGCTGGAGCACCGCGCTCCGCAGGTGGCTGCATCCCAGCGCCCTTGGCGTGCGCATCTGCGAAGGGCTTTGACTTCAGGGCCCGGCGGGATGAAAGGTGCCATAGAAACATGGGGTTTATTAATATTGTGGAAGGTTGCCAGTCGTAATTAAAGCCGTGAGAAGCTTGGCGGTTTCACTTCACGGGGCTCGGTACAAATATTTCTGTTGGGTTTGATCCATGCTGCTTTGGAGCATCTTGGTTCCACCTTGCCCTGCTGAGCTGCGTGAAGTCTCCTCGACGAACTAGGTGAGCGCTTCTTGAGGTGCGGCAGGGCAAGTCTTACGTGATGTGAATGCTGACAAGCCGGCCAAGTTTGCTCTCGGTGGGCCGCGGTCTGCTCGCAAAGTTAGGATAAATTGGATGGGAGTGAAGTAACTTGGAGGAGTCAGTCAAGTAGTGCCGTGTGTGGGATTTCACCGGAATATTTCCCGCATATTTCTCTCTGTCTTGGAGAGGAGGAGTGTGGGGAAGGAGGTGGGGAAGGAGCAGACTAAGAAGAGGAGGCAACCTTTCATAACTGCGTAGAGATCTCTCTCCTCCTTCCCCGATCTTGCAGCAAGCCATCTGCTGCAGCTCAGCAGGATTTAGCCCAGTCAAACTCTTTCCCCCCCCTCCCCAAGCCTCGTAAATCGTTGCTTGCAAATTCAGGCAGGTGTGATCGTATCGGTTATAAACGTGTCGGTTTGGGGGACCTCTTTGCCAGCAAGGTTTCTCTTGTGACTTGGGGTTAGCTTTGTGGTGCTTGCTTTTAGCCTCCTAAAAGTCCAGTCTGTGGTAGGTGCCCAGGTTCCTCTGTAGTCACTGGAGAGGCGTGGGTGACCCAAGAGTTTCTGCTCACTTTTTGCACTTCTCAGTTGGAGGTAGAGGAGACCTGGGTGATTTTCTTGACTGGGCACCTAACAGGCAGCAGAAGCTGGATGAGGTGATGCTCGGTGGGGTTTGAGGAGTGGATCTTCCTATCTGAGCAAAATTTGAATGGAGGGACCAACTGAGAGCTGTCTTCAGGCTCCAACCCTTACATTTAGAAGTTGGCTTTAATCACCTCCTGAGGAATTGCCCCACCCTTGGTGAAGTCCAGGGAATGGAGATGTTGGCTTAACCTCAGAACGACAGAAACATTCAGTACAGAGTATAGAAACCATGACATCATCCTTGTGACAACAGATGGCTCGTCCCCAAGATGACGAGAGCCTCCTCTTAAATTCTTAAAAGTCCTCTCTCATCCACACCGTTGGAGCCCAGCCTGGTGGATCCAGCCCACAGACACAGTCCCGCTGCTCTCCCCCTACTGTTCTGCGAGTTAAAGATATCCCCCGGCGCTGCGACGCTGGTTTCAAGGTGGGTTTCTTGAGAGCGCCGCCTTCTTCCTCAACAGCGGCTTCCCAGCCGCGTGCAGCGGGGTTAAAGCCGGAGAAAGAGATGAAGAGCTCCTTCCATCTGCTGCCCACCTCTCCTTGCAAATCAGATGGGAAGGCGGCACCAGCGAGTCGCCCGCATTGCGGCACCCTCCCCGCAGCAGGCAGAGCAAAGGGGGCACAGCTGAAAGCGCGCCCGTGGGAGTCGTGACGGTGAGGGGCGCGGGCATGCGAGCTATTTTTAACGCCGCTCCCTGAACGTGCAGTCGGCACCGGCAGAAAGTGCCAGATTGCCGGCCCAGCCAAGAATTTCGGGCGCGCGAATCGTCGGGGAGGAAGCCGAGGCGTGAATTCAGCGTGCCGCGCTTCTTCCCAGAGGCGTGCGCTCCGTGCCGCACGGAGAGGGCTGGAGCATCCCTCGCTAGGCAAGTCCTCCCGCGTCGCGCGGGGGATGTTCCTGTTTGCCCCAAGCGCGGGTTTGGGGCAGCCTTCTCTTTGGAAATGTCCCCCGCTCTGCAAGTCCCCTCTCCTGCCTGGCCCTGCGGTGGGGTGGGACCCGTGGCCTCAGCTCATCTTGGGTGCCCGAGGATGGCTGATGTGCCAGAGCCGTTTCTCCCCCAGAAAGGGACAGCTGACAGCTGGGAGCTGAAGCCAACCTGGCCGCTTCCTCTGCTGCGGCAGAAAGGGGGTTTTTGCTTATTCCTGACCTAGAAACCGGGCCAGCCACCTAGAGGTGAAAAGCTCTGCATCCTATTACCCATCCTTTTAATCTTCTGAGCTGAAGATCTTTTGATCTGAGCGGCTCTGTAGCACAGCCCAGGCTGGCTGGGCAGTGTTGAATGTTTAAAAAGCTTCGGCTGCTCTCGCTATGGAGAAAACACGTAGGCTCGAAAATGGGGCTGTGGTTCCTCCCATAGCTGGTTTGTGTGTTGGGTAAGGGGGGAGGGCCCTGACACCTGCCAAGCACCTTGGGTGCCTCTTAGCAGCCTAATATCTAAAGGTTGTTCATGTGCCATCCCTCGGACCGGTGCCTCAGGCTAGAGCAGCATCCCTGGGGCTTGGGGCTGTGTGTTCTTTCAGCCCTGATGATCCTTTCATTTCCTTAGGAAACCCCTGCTGGGTTCTCAATGTAGCCAGCAGCACCTGAGTTAGCTCCAAACGTGGGGATAAAGGCTTGGAAAAACCATGGAGGATGGGGAGCTGCTGTCCTTGAGGTGCTGGTGATGCTGGCCCCTTGGCTGCAACCCCTGGCCCCAAATTGTGCTTCTTGCTCCGTGGCTCTCCCTGAACCCTGGCACAGAAAGCCTATGAGAGGAGTCTGCTGTCCCTAGAGCTGCCACAAACCCCATGATTTCCAGCCTCCAGAGCTGCCCATTAGAGTTACCTCTTCAGCAACAAGGAGTATTCTTTGGAGAGCTACTGTCAGCCCGCTCCCAGATGCACCAAACGGCATTTGAGCTGCTGAGATGTTTGTCTAATGCCTTCTCCCCGTAAGCGCTTTTCTTGTTTCAAGTAGGTGCCGTTTGCCAGCAACTCGGAGGGGTTTTAGGGCTCGAGGAGGGAGCTGTGGCCTGGCAGGGCCACAACCTTGGGCTCTGACCTCGCAGCGCCTTTGCACGATGCTCGCTGCCTAATGAGGCTTCGGCGGCTGCTGGAGTGCCGCGTGGCAGATCGTTGCAGGGAGATCAGCTATTATTGGAGTCAGTGCAGATGATTGGAGTGATGATTTGCTTCTCTCTCAAAATACAATTAGTCATTTCCACCAGAGCAAGGGCCTTGAACTATTTGTGGCTTCGTGCTGAGGAAGCTGAAGAGTGAGTCCTCCCGCACCTCTGCCTCTGCCCTGGAAAACTCTGAGCTTTGCTTTTCAGTGGCTTTTGCTGCTGGTGCTCAGATTGTGCTCCATGTTACGCAGCCACCCTTTTAGCATCCTTCCATTTGCCATCGTGCCCTGGGTGTCAGGTGGTGGAGGCAGAGGATGGATGTCGATGGAGCCGGTGGGATCCATCCCCGATGCAGTAGCAGTGGGGAAGGGGGAGAGGGAATCCCCATGCCAGAATGCAACGCAGAGGGGCTGTTATTTTGTTGCTCGCTAGACTGAAGACAGGGCCTTGTGCAGACACATTTTTTTCCGTTCCCTCTGACTGGTGGGGATGTGATGGTTCGGACTCAGCCCTGCCCTCCGTGCTGTTGCCAGCTCTGCACCCAGGACCGTTTCTCTCCTCAGCGGGAGCTGAGGAGCAGCTTTGTCAGCTGGCAGGTTGCCTCCTTGCTTCGCAGAGGCGCGCTGGCTGCAGCTTTCCTCGTTTGTAGGTGAGCTCTGGCTCGGCCCGAGCCAGCGCCGTGATGCACTGTGCCCAGAAGTTGCTCAGGTGAGAGTTTTTTTCCTGGTTTGGTACCCAGTGTTGGGTGCAGTAAAAGAGCTGCCTTCTCTCTGCACTGCACTTTGCCTTTGAACGTGCCTGGTTGGTAGTTGCTGGGAGTCTGAAAGCACCTCAAGTCAATTGGTGTTTCTGAAAACCTTAATTAAGTGCTTTTTGCTTCTATTGAGCCCCTGCCCTTAAAAACCAGCTTTGAAATTGCAGTACATTACTGAAGACGTAAGGTTTCTTTATCGCCTTAACTTTCTGCTTACAGGGTCTTTCTTGCTCGAGCAGTCACTTCTGCCCCCTTTCCTCCCCACCTGCCAACTGCTGCTCCCCTGGGATCTCCCCAGGATCTCCCCCGAGGGGCTGCTCACATCCCAGTCCTGCTGAAACCTTCCCCTCTGCCCTGAGTCCTGCCAGGCTGGCTGTAAAAACAGGGTCAGAGTGGTGTTTTCGTGCTGGTGGAGGGTGTTTTTCGGTCTGTGGGCTCTCGGTGCTTTGGAGAGCACAGCATCTTTGAGCTGTGTTGAGCATCACGCTGAGATTTGGATCCAGGTGAGATTTGCGGGGTATCTGCTTTTCTTCAGCCTCCCGTTGCCCAGGGTGTCCCGATGCCATGATGCCTGCCGCTGTTCCCAGCCCTCCTGCCCTGGCTGCATCTCAGCTCTCTTCTTCTCCTCCTCCTCCTTTCTTCTTACAGCAGCCGTATTGTTTTAAAGCTGTAACCACAGTGCATTATGAGTTTGCATAAAAGATGTGTTGTGGAAGGGGATTGTATTGTATATCCTGGCTGTGCGCTTTCCTTTAAACTATACCCCTGTCACCAGGCAGCTTTCTACAGGTTGGTTGCTGAGTGAACAGCTGAGAACCTGTGGGAAGACCCAAATGGCACTTAAATTATATTTGCTCTTTGATTTCGAAGACATTTAGTACCATTTAATAGAATCAGAAGGCAATTTAACTCTGCCAAGTGGGGGAGGCTGCCTTGGGAGAAGTGACACTGCCATAGCTGGGGAAACAACAAGAAAAAATAAAATAATTCCGGTGAGCAAAACAGCAGGGTCGCGTTTACTATCCGGATAATTATTATTAAATAAAGAGCAGAGTGGGACTGTGTCTGTCAGCTTCCCCGTGCACTCAAAATGGCATTAACCACTTCAGCGGCACACGATGCTCTGGGCTTAGCTGGACGGGAGGGGACACCCAGGGATGTGGTACCTGAAGAGGTGGTTGTGGTGGCATGTGGCTCATCAGCTGGAATTAACCCAGGAGCTTTTAACTGGTTTCAGTACGTACAGCGTCTCTAACACCAGTGCCGATACGTTTTCCTCCACTGGAAGCTGGTGGTTAAAAAAATAAGGCAGGAAAAGGGATGTTTATTCAAGACACGAGCTGTGCTCTGCTGACCCGCACGTCTAGGAGAGGTGAGGTCTGTCTGTCCTGCCTCCCTGGCTTTTGGCTGAAAGGATGATGAAGTCTTACTGTTTGACTTTAGGCCATCTTTTTTCTTTTTTCCCCCTTCCTGTTTTTTCCTGATTGGTTTGGGTTTGGGGTATTTTTTTGTGGGTTTGGTTTTGGTTGGTTTTATAGTTTTTGTTTGGGTTTCTTCTTGCTCGTTTGGTTTTGCTCGTTTGTTTCTATGTTTTCTCTTTGGGTATTTATTTTTTTTTCCCCCTTTACTTTAAACTGACCATTTCGGCCATCAGGAAATCTTTAGGTTTGGCAGCACCAAGTTCTCTGCAAGCTGCAGAAGCCAGCCGAGGAGCAGTCCAGCCTGGCCACAGCACCCCGGGCACACTGCCTGGCACTGCCCTGCTTAATTTAAGGTTTTTTGTGGGCAGGTCTCCAACGCAGCGAGACAACGCCGTGGGCAGACTCTTTCTAGCTGTTGTTCCCTGCCTGTATCAAGGAGATAATAGCACTTCCCTACCTCACGAGGGGTTTGCGGAGGACAAGTCTATTAAAGATTGTGAGGCGCTAAAGATGCTTTCCTGATTGGGGCCGTACAAGTAGCTGAGGTATCTAGTTTAGGAAAAGGTTTGTGGTAGAGAAATCAGCAGGTTGTCTTTTTTTTTAATGGCCTGCCATCTCTGCCTGGCACCTGGAAATCAAATTGAGTTGTTAAAATTCCTTTTTGCGTGAAAAAACAGAGCAAACTGGGAGACGAACACGTGTGCGGCGGTGATATAGCGCATTCCTCAAGTGTCTTTTTGGGCTAGAAAGCCCAGAGCTGCTCATGCCCCTTGGAAATTGGAGGTTGGAGGAAATTTGAGGTTGGACTTGATGATCTTGAAGGACTTTTCCAATTCTGTGAAACGCGCCCAGAAGAGGAAACTGAGGATTGAGGTGATGGTGTTCTCCCACCCCCCAGGGCTGGGGGAGTAGTCGTGCTTTTAGCCCTTAGCATCCTCCAGACTCAGCTCCCCAGGGGAGCAGTTGGTGGTCCAGCAGGTCCATAGAACCCAGGATGTGTTAGGATGAGAGCTGTGAGGAGGAAAGATCCCTCCCCCCCAAAAAAATTATGAGCGGTCATCTTCTGGTTTGCCCAAGCAGTCCAAAATCTCTGGTCGCTGCAGCTGCGGTGCTGCTGGGTGTCGGTGTGGATGTGTAGGCACCAACTGGTCACACTTGTGAAGCCTTTGGTCACTCCAAGGTGAGTTTCCCCCGGGAAACGTTGAGTTCTTGTAGAGCAGCCATGAGAGACGCAGGCGCCGGGGCCGCATCCCGCCGCTAATAATAGGTGTGAATTTATGTCTGCATCTCTCAAATAGCTTGATATGTCCAATCCTCCTGGATAAAGGCGAGGGATTGAATTATTACAAAAGGACAATATTTCATTTCCTATAAGTGCCTTAATCTCGTGAGTAAATATTACAGCTTTGTGCTATAATCCCTAAGCTGGTATATCTCTTCCCTTCCCAGTTACCTTTTGTGTTGATTTACATTTAATATGTTGCCATTAAATCTCTTTCTCTCTCTGAGGCCTATTATAAGTGCAGTATTTATTCTGTTGAGTCTTTTTTAGTCACATTTGTATTGTATTCTAATGTGCTCGCACAAAAGGCTGCCGGGCACATTCCTGAGATATTTGCATCTTTTTCTTCCCTACTTTTGTCTGCTCTGCTGAAAACACACGCTGTATTGGCCCTGCACCCGGTGTAACGTTCCTCATACTGATGAGATGCCTGCAGGAAAACCTCTGCTAGCTCCCAGGCTTTCCTGGTCCTTCTGGTCTCGGGAAGAGCATCTCTCTTGGTGGATCTGAACATCCTGGTGCATGGGAGAAAACAGAGTCGCCCTGGGGGACACCTCGGTCTCCTCTTTACATCCTTGGGCTCAGGTTTTGCATGGGCCCACCTGATTTATTAGGTACGGGAGAAGATTTCTGGAGTTTGCTGTCAAAACCTGATGGCTGCAGGGGATAGGTATGGCCTTGGACATGTAGCACAGGGGGGTATTTGGCCACCAGCTGGGAAGCAGTGGGTGTTTTGCTCTTCAGTGATTGACCTCCTGGAGTGTGTGTTCCCCTTATCCAGCTGCATGTGTTTGCCTCCAGGAGGAAATGGTTTGAGAGGTGGCTGCTGGGTATTTAAAGGGTGCAGGGTAGAGCAGGGCGGTTAGTAGCGTGGAGACCCTGTAGTAAGGCAATTCTGAGACTGTGTGGGAGTTTTCCAACCCCTTGCTGCAATGGTAGGTCTTTTAACTTAGTCCCCAGATATCTGAGGGTCTCTGGAGCCAGTTGGCACTTCGGGAGGGGACACGGGTTTCTTTTGAGCTGGGTTTCCTCAGGGGACCTCCCCTGAGTGGCAGTGTTTTGGGGTGTGTGTGAGGGATGGTGCCAGGAGGAGGTTGGGACTGAGGGAAGACCAGAGGGTCTGGGAGGTGGTGGAGGGGGATGAGTCAGTGCTTTCCTGGGGGCTGTGAAACTCGTAGGGCTCACCTCCACCTCATTTTCCCCCCTGAAAGGGGAGAGTGCCCACAGCCTTGAAAGCACCATTCTCAGGGTCCCAGAGGAAAGCGAGGAGCATTTCACTCTGCTCACAGCATCTGCCTTCTGCAGGCACTGCTCTGACTCCTCATCTCTGCAGCCTGGCTGCTTTTTGGGTGCTGTACCTTTGCTTATGGGGCTGTGAGCTCAGCCTTCCCAGGGAGGTTTGAGAGATTGGGATGTATGCTGCCTGGGTTGCTGGTGTCCTTGTGAAAATCCCTGTATTTTCTTGTGTCCCTGTTCTTTTTTCCTCCGTCCCCTCACTATAATAGCTTTGCTCCTTTCTAAAGTGCCTGGATCTCTACAGATTAAGGGTGCTCAGCAGGAGCTATTATTATTGTGATGTTTTTATTGCATGGAGAGAGAGAGAGATATTAAAGGACTCCTTCAGCTTAGGCTTTTAAAGGTAAAAAACATTGGCCAGAACAGATCGGGGTGGAAACATCCACACCAAGAGACAACCTGAACAGGCAAAGAGCTGAGATCATCTGCCTGGGTTGGAAGAGAGACTCATGCTCAGACTGCACATTTCCACCAGCATTCTGAATGTCAGCTCTTCTCTGGAGCTTCCTTGCCCACAGGAAGCAGTGAGGATAAGCTTCCCTCGGTCCCACCTAACCCTTTCCAGTGGCTTGTGTTGCAAAGCATGAAGTCCCACAGACTCAGTTCACTTGGAGGGAGCTGGAAATAAAGCCTGTCCTACAGGGCTGGGGAAAAAACCCAAATCCACGCAATATGTTGACTAGTGGTCCTAATCAAGTTAAAAGTGCTCAAGCCAGGGTGTCCCAGGTTCTTCTGTCTCACAAAAGTTACAAAACGGTTGTGTCTCTGTGCTGTGCCAATAAGGCGTATGGCAAAGGAAGAAAAAACAAACCTTGGCTATTGGGGGACACACAGAAATGATGCTTTTTATCTCCTTTAAAAGAACCCTGCTCTGTTTGCTTTAAAATCTTCCATCCTCACTGGAGTCATTTGGTGCAAAGCTACCGAGGGAATTGGGGGGAAGAGAGAGAGAAAAAAAATTAATTGAATCCTTACATTTGAGTGATGGCTACTCTGAGAGCTTGTCAACCTGATGGTAAATCTTGGGGGTGTTAATTGCTTTGAAATCCTTTTCCTCTCAGGTTCCTCCCATCAGCGGTTCCCTGCCTTCCACGCGGTCCCCATCTCGCTTGTTCTCAGCCCACAGTGTGCTGCTCGTGAGTGGCTCTGAGGGGAGACTTTGGGGTTCGAGGGAAAGAAGCCTTTTCCTTATTCCATTCAAATGGCTCCTGTTTGCTGATAAAGTTAATTGATTTCTTTTGCTTTAATTAACGGAATTCAATTTCCACTTAATGAGAAAGATTTTGGTGTGACACGTGTAAATGGCAAAGTGACGAGTGCCGGGCGAGGTGAGAGGGGAGGGAGGGAGCAGCTTGTGTGCGGGTGGGCGATGCCGGTCCCCCAACCCTGGCCATCCTCCTCATCTCCCCAGAGTCAGATGCAGCCCATTGCTCCATCTTCTGTCACACCTAGGTACCTTTGTTTCGGTCACCAAATGTGCTTTGCCATCCAGTATAGCTTGAACTGCTGCACCTTCCCTGTCTGGCACAGAATTGACCGTGGGATGGATAATCCACTTTGCTGCTGCTTGTTGCTGAGTCATTGTCGTGAGGTTGGCAGGGCCAGTGTGTGATGATGGCATGAGGGTAGCTCTGTATGAGGGAAGGGAATAGCTCTACTGTTTTAAGGCATGGTTGGTTTTGTTCCATCTATGCACACAGTGGGATGCACCGGCATCCTGCAGTGACGTGTTTGGTTCCCGGCACTACTGAGTTGTTTGTGCCACTGTGGCAAGAGCTGTGTTGCCCAAAGTGGCATCTCACTAATTGGAGAGGCTTTGCCAAGACTCGTGGGTGGGCTGCCAGGGGACCTGGGAGAAGTGCCATCCCCGGGCAGGGATGCGGGTACCAGCAGCATCTCAGCCCCGCATCCCCCCTGCTCCCCGGCTAGCAACAAGTGTGCTCCTTTCCTGGCCCTCGGCTGCCTTGTTTGCGCTGAAACTGGTGTCAACAGGAGAGGAGGGCGGGGGGGAAGGAGGATGGCAGAAAGAGAGAGAGAGAGAGTCACTTCTCATCAAGTTGATCAATCTTTGTGCTGTTGAAGCCTCTCAATGAGTTGAATGTGATTTTCTCTGCCTTACGCGCAAGGTGGAAGTCGATCGCTTTCAATTTTCAGCATGCAGAGCCCGCACTCTATCAAGCTGTTGTCTTGCATAACCACGATTGCTACTGGCGAGGGCTTCCAGCACACCCGGAGCTGTGGTGGTGGGCAGGGCTGGACACAGGCAGCAGCCCCCCTGCCTGGCTGATGGGGGGTCTTGCCCATTTGCTGCTGCCGGCTTGACAACCGGCCTCGGCGTCTGTGCTGGGAAGGGTGCTGGTAAGAAGAGGGTGAGATCTTTGCGTGGTGCTGAGCAAAACGTTGCGAGGGGGCATTTGCAGCAGCTTGTGTCCCCAGACTCCTGAGACCGTTGAACTCCTTGTGCATAAACCAAGGGCTTTGCAGCTCTGCGGTCAAGGAGCGGCGAAGTGCTGAGCAGCATTAAACTGCCCGGGAACGCAGAGATGCTCTTGGCTGCCCTACCAATTCCCATCTCCCAGGAAGGCATCCCTGGGGAGGAGGCAACAGGAGGTGGCAGGGTTATCAGGACAGCATATGTCAGGGCTGTTGTCTGCAGCCTGGGGAGGGTGAGGAGGAAGGGGTGAGCGTGGTCAGGGAGCCTCCTGCCCACTACACATAGGCCAGGGGCTGCAGATAAGAGAAAGTGATTTCTGGTTTTAATTAACTGCGCATTCATTTAAGGATAAACAAAGGCCATGTTTGTGTGCTGACAGCTGGCTGTCCTTCTGGGTCAGATAAGAAGGCAAGTTATTGCCTCCAAGCTGCGAGAGGGACCAGGAGAGAGTCCAAGAAGTGGGAAACGTGAACAAATGCCGAGCGAACGTACGCGCTGGCAGCCGGGATGCTTTATTGTGCGTGTTAAATAGTGAGCCTTGTGCCTGTTCATCTGCCTGCCCCTGGGTACGAGTTGATGTCCTGCAATTGTCCCCACAAACCCCTAAACCAGTTGGAGCAGGTGTCCAGAGTTTCCTCTGCAGAGCTGGGGTGTTCTGGGGGGCTTTGCTGGCTTTAGGAAGGATGAGCCCCTGTTACAAGAAGGCTATGGATGTGCTGGAACGTGTCCAGAGAAGGGCCACGAGGATGCTCAGAGGGCTGGAGCACCTCTGCTATGGGGACA
>WTSP01019469.1:91882-128834 GCA_025331215.1 Actenoides lindsayi | reverse complement strand
AGCGCTGTGATTCAGCAGCTGTGATCTGGCAGGGCTGGGAGGATTAAAACGCCGCTTGGGTCTTGCTGAAAGGATTTTGCTCCTTTTGCTGTCCTATCTTGGCACCCCAGGCTTGCAAATGTGCTTCTTCCAAAGCACCCTTGAAGGACATCCAGACCCCGCTGGGAGCTGAGGCCAAGGAGGCTGTGTGATGTGTTCGAGATCTCGCTGGAAGGCTGTGGCAGAGCAGGACAGTGACCCCTCTTGCCCAGAGCCTCCTACTCCACTTCTTTCAGTGCCAGCTCTGATCTTCCAGCTTCACTCATTTACCTATTATATTAAGATGATCAAGGGTTTTGCATGAGAGTATTGGAGGGTTATGTCTGGGCTGGGGGAGAAAGGGTCATTCCACGAGCAGGTTCGTGAGGTGACTTTACTCTTTGGTGTCAGGGCTCCTGATGATCCACTTCTGGCAAGGTCTTTTAACAGGATAAAGTCTTGGGGGACGATTGGGCAAACTGCAGTGTTCAGGAGGTGGTGGTGATGGTGTTGGGCCTGATCTTGTAAGTCCTCGGGTATCAATTACTGAAGTGAAAGGTTTTGTTCTCCCTCTTTGTTTCGATCAATTGTTGATAAATAGCTCAGTGCTTGTGATGGATGTTGTGATCAGAAGTTTGAACTTACCCTGGGCCTGTCAAATTTGATGTATATCAGTTGTCTGCACTAATTTATACAAATGCTTTGCAGCACTTGAAGAAATCAAAACCTTGGAAGCAGAGAAGTTTGACCAGAAAGGACCAACTTTTCTCTCTCGTCCCCAGAGACCTTGTGCTATGGTCACCACCACAGCTGGTCAGTAGTGTGGCCACGAGTATAACCTGGTCTCCTGTGGCTTTGTCTTCATTAAAACTTCTGCTTTCCTTTCCCAAGCCGATGTTTCAGGCAGTTTAGAAACAGAAATAAAAAAAGCAACTCTCACTGAATTCCTCAAATAAAACCATTTTGTGGCTTAGCCTATTTATAGCGAGATGAGTGAAGGCAGCTCTCAGTCAGAGGGACACCGGGAGGTTAATATGTGTACAGCTGGTTTGGCCAATTGATTTCTGTGACCATTAAATTCCACTTCTGAAAGCCTTGCATACACATTTGAGTTGATCTCTCTTGGATGGCGGTGTGCTCGGAACGGTGCTCAAAGCTTTGCTTTTTCTGGTTTAGAGGCAATAAGACGTTGCTGGTGAAAGGTGCGGGAGATAAACTGAGCAAGGTTTTTGCCGGTTGGGATTTTTTTCTTTCCTTGCTGTTGTTTTTGCATTTTAATTGGCTGGCAACTCTCACCATGTCCAGCCCCCCCCCCTCCCCCCGTCCAGTCCTTATTTAGTTGGGTCTGTAATTCCATACACAATACGCGCACGCTGAGGTGTGGTTTCAAGGTCTTAGCGTGTTTAGCAAATATTTCAGACGAAACGATCTGTTCAGCTGTTACATTGATTGCCAAGATTACAGCACGACAACAAACATTATTTGGGGGATCGGAGACGAAATTACAGCCCACTCTCTCCGGCGTCTGCAGCGAGGAGCAGATGCACCGTTAATTTTGTGCTGCAATGTCCGTTACTCGGCGCGGCGGTACGGCCAGGCGTCAGCATCGCAGCCAGCCGTGCCTGACGGGGCCGCTGCCGAGGCTGGAAACCCCGCTGCTGGCTGGGAGGATCCATTTTTTGTTGCCTACCCAGTGCCGTGGTGGCGGAGGCCAAAGCAGAGCAGGTGGTAGAGGTTGGCAGAGTCGTGCTGAACGGCTCGGATGCGAGAAGTGACGCTTGAAACGGCGACAGATCGCTGGGCTTTCTGTGGAGAACGGGATGGTGGCACTGGCCGTGGTGCAGGTTGGTTTTTTCCATAAGAGCAGCTCGTCTTGGACTGCCTGAACAGGTGATAAGCCTGTTTAATTTGGAAGCAGTAGTGATGAGTAAATGGGATGTCCTCTCTTGGTAAGCTGGCATAGGGTCCCCTCTGGGCATGACATTGGGGCAGAGTTGTGTTAGTCTGGGACTCGAACTTCTGCTTGAACCCAAACCCATTGGTTTGTAGATTGGGTGAAGGAGTTGGCCTTTGGCTTGGGATCTGGCTCTGTCCCTGCAGGACGTGTGGATGCTGCCAGCATGCACAGCCTGACCTTGAGAGCTGAGCTGGGAACAGAGCATAGCTACCAAAGGCAGTGGAAACCTGGGCCATGCAAACCAGCCTGCCTCAGTTTCCCCATCTATACAGCGGGGACCGTCCCACAGGCGTGCGAGGATGCTTGTGACGCTGGCACATTGTGAAGTGCGTATGGTGTCCATGACGCTAGGCTGTTGTGACACGTTAGCATCCAGGGAGAGACCGTCAGCAAGGGCAAGGAGAAGGCAGCCCCGTCATCTCCTCCCCGAGAAGCGGCAGCAGGACGTGCAGGTGAGCAGGCTGTGGAGGAGGTGGAGGGTGACTTCCTTCAGGGTAACCAGATCTGACCCCTGTGCCGTCCTTCCCAACGGCTCTCGCTGTGGTGCCTCCACTAAATATACGCTTTTCACCTCTCATATAGAAAGAGTAAAATATCCCCTGTAACACATGAAGCTGCCGCCTGCAGAATGAGGTCACTGCACTTGATCTCATTATGAGTGTGAGGGGTTTTTTTTATGCTTGGAAGTTGAGTATCGAGTGCGTAGAGGCCACGGAGGAGGTAAGAGAAATACGCAGCCTACCTTGAAGTTTGGGACAGGGCTTTGCAGTCCCAAAGTCAAGGCTGGTTAGGGAATCTCTGACCTTGAACGCGCTGCTCTGATCCTGCCCGACGCTCTCGGGAGATTTCTGGCAGACAGAAGCAGCCCAGCTAGAAAAGCAGACTGCTTGAGGTTTCTGCTTCTGTTCTGATGCAAGCAGCGGGGTCACCCTTCTTATTTAAGTTAGGTTTATTGATAGCTCCTCAGGAGTCGCTATCGAGTTAATAAGTGGTTAGCAGATGTTAGAAGCATCTTGCAGATATTAGTAGTAGATTGGTATCAATCCATCAGTAGTGTAGATGATGCTACTGGTGGCAACACGCACTGGTTATGGGCTGATCACTGACTCGTTGGCCGAGGAGTGAGCCATCCATTAGCTGCTAACTATTTGCCTCTATTACGCCTTGTTTAAGTCCATTAACCAACCGAGAGTCCCTCTCTGGGAAGTTTGGCCTGAAATAGCCTGAAGTACTCCAATCTCCCAGCATCGCTGCCAAAATCTTAGGTAGCAACTAATTTGTAAATCTGATTCATGCTTTTGCCTTGGATCCCGCTCAGAGCTCCCTGCTCAACCCCTCTCTCCCATTTATTAAAAGTCTTTGTCCTAAGAGCGATAGAGGTGCAGAAAGGAGGTGATCAAAGGGGAGGAGGAGGATGGAGCGAGATCGAATATTAAATTTCTGCGTGTTTTCTGCTCAGTGACGGCGGGGGAGCAGGAATGAACCCAGGGTCCAATACTGCCACTTCCAACAGCTTTCTCCTCTAAATGTCACCGCGTAAAAATAAAACTGGAGGGAAAGGGAAAAGCCAAACGGCGAGAGGGACACATCACAGCCCCGTGTCTCGCTAAATGACACACACCGAATGCTAGAACCGTTTCAGTACCTTTTATAGGAGCGGCTCCCATCGCGACGAAGTTAATGAGTATCCAGTTTTCACTGCCTGCTGGGTAATGTCAGGGCTAAAATACAGCAAAGCCTGTCTGAGGCAGCCACTCCAGGGAGCAACAAATACGGGTTGCTGGCAGAGACAGCTCAGAATTGCTCTCCGCGGCCCGGTCTTCTGCTGTGACCGAGGAGGCTCGTCTGCCGGTGCCGAACGGGGAAGGATGACAAAAGCGGCGTGGAGCCGCGTCCTCCGTTTAGCCAAGGAGGTTTTTCTGCCTTTGGCCGGTTGCCTCTGGCTCTTTCTCCACCCTGGCTGGAGCTGTGTCCCTTCCTGGTTTTCTTCTGCATCGGGGAAGGTCTTCGAGCGTTTGAACAGCTCGGTTCAGCCTTGCTTTGGGGTTTGCGGCAGGGTAGGGAGCCAGGGAAGAACTCTGCCGTGAAATTACAGGCCCTAGTACTGACATTCTAGTTTTGTCTCCTACCAAGCTGACCTGCGTGGCCTGGTGTCTAGCTAAAATTTCTGCTCTGTTGTCAATCGTCCCTTTGATTAAGCCATTCATCTGGAGCTGAGCTGGCGTGACCCGTGCGATCCCAGTGTTTCCCAGGGCATGTCTGCAGCTTGCTACCGAGCCTCTTGAATCACTGATGACCGTGGGCTTTAATTACCTGCGGTATGACCCGTTGGGATGCATTTGGGAAATGATGAGGTTGACACGATAACGAGTTGCTTGCAGCGTAGTGAAAGTGTAGTGAGCTGTAGGTCAGCCCCTTTCCTTCCCACCTCATGGAGGTATATGGAGAAGCCCACGCTGGGCTTGAGCTCAGCTTTTGAGTGAGGAACGTCTTCCTCTGGCCCAGCTGCTGGTCTCTCTGCATTTCTGCTGAATAATGGAGCCGATGGGGGAGCGTGGGTGGATGTAATGTCGCCTGTTACCATGGCATCTAAGTGCTTCTGCAACGCTCATGCCACGGTGAAACGGGTCCGTGGTGTTATTCCCGTCAGCCAGATGGGAAACTGAGGTGTGGACGACTTGGGAATCAACTTGGGCTTGGTGATACTGTCACTATTTTGGGAACACGGACCCTGAGTGAAGACCACAGCTCTTAAATGAAGGGCTTGGAAGAGCTGGATGCTCATGGGGATCTTAAAATCCAGGACCATGCTTTACCAATCTGGAATCTGCACCGTCATTCAGCTAGGAACTATTTCAGAGGTGTTTTGGCGGTTGCACTGGTCCGTACTAACTGCAGTGGCCTCCTCTGACTTTTTGAGCCACGTCCTGTCTCTAGCGTTTACTTTCATTTGTTTATTTATTTATTTTGATAATCCCCACTTCACAGAAGGGATCTGCAGCTCGGGAATTAGTGGCCTGTCAAGGCAATTTCTCACCCTCTTCACCCAGGGCCCCTGGTTGGTTTACTTCAGGGATACTTTAAAAAAAAATAATTGTTTGGAGCCCATAATTCATTTAGTACCCACTTCAAAACATTCCTGTATGACTTTGCCTGTATGACTTTGCCTCCTTTGAATTTTCCCAAGTCTTAGGCAGTTGACATTTACTGGAATTGTTGTGTCCCTAATTATACCTCTCTTTTTGATGAAAGAGAATTAAGGCCTAATCAACATCCCCAAAGTGTCTGAAGTCAGACAATTGCAGAATGTGTTCGTTGCCAGCAATATATATATATATGTATAATTAAGACAGCTTATTTTTTTTTTCATCTTCTTGTTTCTTTCTACAAAGCTCATTGTATATTTTATTTTAGCACTTTGTATACATTCTGTCTGTTTCTCTACTACCAGTGTCTTGCAATGAGCAGGGGATGTTTATATTGAATTTTATGCTCACTTATGCCCAGGCATAGTTTTTGCGTAAGTGTCTGACACAGGTTTAAGAACCATGGATGGTTACATATTTTGTTTCCAATTTCAGTTGTGGGGTTTTTTTATTATTATTATTTTAAGCCATTTCCAGGCACTGTAGCATGTCACCAGTTTATTACACAGGCGCTATTTAAAATACCCATGTCTCATTAAAAATAATAAAGGTTTAAAGTGTTATTGTTGGAGTATCTTCAGCTGGTAATGACCTTTCTACTTCTGCTGAGCAGTCAGGTGAAGGAAAGACGCGGTTGTACTTGATTAGAAGAGGAGCCTAACTAAGCCACGCTTACCAATGTCAAATTGCTCGTGAGCTGTTTGACCTCCTATTTACTTCTAATTCCTTCAAGCTGTTGGTAAGAGCTCCACTAAATCAACCTGTCATTTCTTCTCGCCTTTTGCAACCGTCGCTGGAAGGTTTTATACTTACGAGCATCAGAGAGGAGCTGTGCAAAACTCCTGAAGAGCACATTAGAGTTTACCAAGTGTGTAGGAAGTTGTTCAGGGATATAAATGGTACAAATTATAGCGTAATGGCTGTGGGAGAGGAGACAAGCTGGTGTCTAGCCTGTGCTCCTCTTGCAGGAGGCACGTCGGGAGCGGCAAGGGAAAACATGGACTTTCGAGCAAGATTTCACCTGGTGGGATTCCACATTTATTCGTGCTCCGTGGTTTCAACACCGATTAGGCGTCTGCAGGATTTATTCTTTTCTTTAACTGCTGGAGCCGCAAAATCAAGCTGCATTCACTCTGCTTCTGAGCTCATCGCTAATAATAAAGATCCTTCAAGGGGAGTCGAGTAGACAGTTGTGCTGAGGACAGTCATCGCCGGCACCAAGAGCGAGAACGTGTTATTGTTCGGCGTGAACCATTGTACCGACACCGTGCCGCTCGTTCAAAGGCTCTTAAAACGCTGCTCAGTTGTTAAGCTTCTCAACAGCTCTGTTAGGGAGCTGGTGTTGGGAGGGGTCCTGCGACGGGAGGAACAGAGGCAAAGGGAGGATGAGAAGGGAGATGGAAAGCAAAGCAGTGATCCTCTGGTTCCTGCATCTGAGTGGGGCGTGGCAGGCTTGGTCCACTGGAGAGTTGGTCCCTAGGAGGCTTGATCCATAGCTCTGGTGTGGGAACTGTATCGGTGTTTACTGATATAGGTGTGTATAAAACCACTGCAGAAGCCATAACAGGTCCCTTTATGGTCAGGTTCTGCTGTATCATCATTCCCGTTCCCCTTTCTGTCCGTGAGGAGCATTTTGCAGATGCAGTTCTCCGAGCCATCTGTCCTCGCACAACAACCTGGGGAGCGGCATGGTTCAGCTTGGCTGGTCACTTAGCTGGCCTTGGTCACTTGGCTGGACTTTGGGTCCAGAGTTGCTCACTACCGAGGAGAAAAAGAAATATTTTTGGAGGCCTGGAGACCTCTGCGTGCGATGTCTGCTTGTTTTGCAGCATCGAGAGAAGGGGACCGAGAAAAGACGGAGTTGCAGTATGAGATAAGGCTGGGAGGAGTAATTCCTGACCTGTTCCATTGTGGAGATAAGCGAGGTATAAAATTGGGTCCATATTTAAGTCTGAGGGAAAATTGCTTTCCAGGGATAAGGGCATGCTCTGGCCAGCACCTGCTGAAGTGCTGCTGTAGCTCCTAATTGGGCTGTTAAAACTTTAGGCAGCAAAACCTTGGTAACGACCTTCCTTGAAACAAAGCTTGAGAGAAGAGGGAAGATGTGGAAGCATTTTAGCGATCTGTGACCGAGTGCTTAGCACCAGGCGCTGGGATATGGGGAAGATGAGGAGCGATATCTGTCTCCAAAGAGATAGTGGTGTTGTGAAAACACAGCGAGGTAAATCAGTGCTCCCCAGGCAGAGCCAGCCCCTGTAAATCACCAGTAATATCTCAGCCCACGCCGAGCGCACGTCTGAGACACTGTACACGGCTCCAGCCACCGTGATACAAAGAAGGAAATTACAGAATGAGAGAAGGTGAGAATTAGGGCAACAGGACCAGAGCTCTGTGAATATCAGTGGGTTGTTGGTTTTTTTTTTTCATAGCACTTCCGAACAATTGGGGTCAGATTGTTTTTGATTTTTTTCCTATAAAATCAAAATAACACCCAAAATGAAATATAAGACACTGGAAAAAAAAGAAAATGACAAAACCAACCCACGAAACGTTTTTAACATGCCCTTCTCCAGGCATGGTTTTTGTTTTTCTGGAAGCCAAAACCCATTCAGTGGGATTGGCATAAATTCACTCGGAGTTTCAACAGAGCCGGGTGCAGATTCCTGGTGGAGCCAGTTCTCACTGGCCTGGACTCCAAACTATACTGGAAAAAGAGCTGAATGGAGGATAAAAGGAACCTAAACCTTTTTGTCTGTAAGATGAAAAGAGTGGAGTTGCTGGATGCCATGACAGAGGAGAGCAGGGCTGGTTGCTGCTTGAGTGGGAGCAGCATCTTCAGAGGAGAAGCTCGTTGGGGCTGTAAGGAGGTCAGGCAAGGCAAGGGGAAGGAGAGTACCAGGAGTTGGTTTGATGCACATAGCTGGTCATGACTTGAGCGTTTCTTGAGAGGACTGGCTTGCCACTGGGGTTTTGCACGGAGCAGCATGCTCCCTTTGGCCACGTTTAGCCTGGCTGCTCAGAACAAACCAAACCCCACAAGCTTGGGACCTGAGGGGCTACAGCTTTTGTGGTCTCCTAACAGGAAAGGTGGGGAATGGAATATTGCCGAGTGATGCGTTCGTAATAAGCCTCCTTTATTAATGCTCTGTAATGACCTTGCTGGGGCACAGTTGAGCGCCTCGTCATCTGTCCTGATCTTATTAGAGGTGTCGGCGGGATTCGGTGTGCCAGGTTGAGAGTTACTCTTCATCTCGGTTGCCATCAATATCGCGCGCTGCAATCGTGCAGTCATGATGGGCTTGTTCCCAAGGGCCTTGAATATGTCTGAAACCCTCTTCGTGACTTGCTATTTTAAGAGTTGCATTTATAAAGGGTGGGGGGGGTGGTGGAAAGAAAAAAAAAAATAGACAGTCGCAGTAGACCAACAATGTCTTTCCTATCAACAGCAGATATTTCTGAGATAAAACACCCTTTCTCCCTCCTTCTGCTGGTGCCATGCGAGGGAAGAAATCCTCTTGATTCATGGGCTGAGGGTGGCTGTTGTCTCCAAAGCCTACTAATCACTGGTATTAACGGAGCCAACTGGGGAAGTGGGTCAGCGCTCGGCCTGAGTTAGAAGGAGCGGGTGTCACCGGGTAGAAAAACGAGCGGAAAGCTCGGAGATGATGTTGGGGATGGGGGGGGTCGGGGGAATTTCTGCAGTCAGAGGCTGGGAAAGAGCTGAGAGGAGAAAGGCTCTGGTATCTCCACGGCAGATATGAGCAAACATCTTGTGCTGTTGTAAATGGGTGAAATTGAATTGCTTGCTTGCTTGTAAATTTAAAAAGATAGCGTGTTTCTATCAATAACCAGAGGCTTAAATAATAGACTTTGGTCTGACTACCAATCTCCTCTCCCCATTTAGGGAGAAAGTCTCTTAGAGCAGCGGGGAAAGTCTCCACACAACAGCTTGTAGCTCTATCTATCATGCACCTTATCGGGGGTGTACTACAAGTTCTTCTAGCAAGTCATCATCTTTTTCTTTGTCTCTTCATCCTCTCCTGTACTTTAATTTGTGGCTTCTATAATGCTCCTCCCAGGCAGGCAACCTGAAGGCTCAGCCCAAACCATCGCTCGGCTTCAACCATTGCAGAGGAGCTGGAGGCAAAGCACGAGTGGTTGTGCGTGTAGAGAACGAATGGGATCCGTGCCTGTCTACATCCCAGCGTGGTTCCCAGGACCTTCTGGGGTCTAAAAAGAGCCATTTCCTTCTCTTTTCAAACATTTCTGCATCTACAAGTGTTCAGTAGCATCCCCAGCATTTTACCTCTCTGGGAATTGTATGTCCCATCATTGGCTTTCCTGAGTTGGTTCAAGTCGGGACCATTGTGGAGCTGGCGGGACCTTGCTGTGCGCTTGTAAACTGGGATCCCAACTGGGAGCTCTCCCGCTGCCCCCTCAGCTGAGCCGTTTTGTGCCCTGCTGCCACCCTATTAAAATAAGCACGAATTGAGAATTAGTGCAGCACAGTGGAAGGGACAGGCAAAACAAGTCCGAGGCTCCAAACAACAAATTATTCTTGAATCAAACATCTCATTAATGGCTGCAGTGTCGCCACTCTGCTTTGCATAATTAAGTTTCATGGGGCGTTACAATTAACAGTTGTGCCGCGACGTAGGTAGGAACAATCTCCCGTTTATTTACCCTGGCTGTATCTGAAAGTGCTGTGTGGTGAATAAGACGCATTTACAAGTAGATTAGGGTGCATTCTGGGTCATAAATTGAGTAAGGCTGTAATTGCTTTCCAACAAAGGAGAGCTGCAAATAAGACAGGCCGCCTCTCTTTTTTTTTTTTTCTCCTTTCTCCCCCCTGCCGCCCCTGAAACCCCTTTTTTCCTGTTGATGTGTGTCTGAAAATTCTCATCCCCGGCTAAATAACACAGTTATGGCGTTGAAAACCTTGTAGAAGCTTTTTCAACTTGACAGCTCCTACTCTGTAATATTTCAAGGCATATTTCCCCCCTTCTGCTGCTGCTGCTTCTTCCTTCTTGAGACTCCGCTGCAGAGACTCGTTTTTAAAACCGCATATTACGGCTTTGTACATTATCAGTCAAATATCCGCATGTGCATCCACGGTGGGGAGGGGGAGAGAGGAGATGCTTGGGTTTCAGGCACTTGGAATTAACTGGGAAAGAAGCCAAAATGTCATTAGAAGCACTCGGATACGGCAGAATGCAAACCACCTCCAGTCTATATTCAGATACGAAGGCAGGCCCAGGAATTAAACATTTATCAAGGCAGGGGGATTAAAGCCTGACCACAAATACTCTTCTTCATGAAGGGCTTTCCCTGCGAGGAAGGAAGGATCCGCAGAGTTAGCAATGGTGTTTGCACGCCGTTGAGGAGCCAGAGAAGCTCTCGCCGCTTGGAAACTCTCTAGGCCAAATGAGCTTTTCTTGCTTCAAATATTTCTTAATCGTAGTTTCTTATAGGATTATGAAGAGGCTTGGTGGAGAATGTTTAAGAAAGCGGGGTGGTTTTTTTTCAGCCTCGCGAGTATTTCTCAGGTGGTTGGTAAGACTTGGAGCCGGAGTAGCTCGGAAGGTAGAGCAAGATTCAGCTCCTAACCAGTTTGGCTCCTTGTTATACACTTAAGGAAAAGCTGCCATTTCCTGCTAAAAACCCATTTGTCTTGCAAATTTCTATAATGAGCAGATTTTGGAATAAATACCATGTAATCTGCAGTGACAGTTCTCTCATTTCTTTTTTATTAGTTCAATCTTCTCAGCATCTGAAACACGTAGCGGCGGAGTCTCAGAAGAGGTTTAGGCAGCTCTGTGGGAGTTTTTTTAACACCTTGGCACACAACTCTGCCAATTGCTCTCCCATTGCATCCCTCCCCTCTCCGTTACCTTCCATTTATTTATTCAATTGTATGTTTTAGCAGCATCTGCCCATAGCCCCAGGCACCCTTTAAGTAATTTAGAGTACACGCAGTCGCGCATTAGCGAGACGTGCCCCGTCACGTCATCCTCAATTCCTACTACAGCCTTTTGGAGCAACTGCCAGACGGGTACAGCCGCTGTCTCACTCGATTTTCTATGTCCCCAGGTGCCTGGGGAAAAAATGGAAGGGCTTCCCACATATCTCAAAGGGGTATCTTCATGTTTATTGCATCTACGAGGCACATCTTTTTCGATGGGGATGGGGCAAGGGTGGAATTTCTTTTTGTCCTAGACAAGGTCAAAGCGGTCTTTTGGGAAGCAAAGGATGAAGAGCTTGTTGTTTTTGTGCCACGGCTTAGGATGTGCCATGTAGCTGTCGGCAAAAAAAAAAAGCAGCCGAAACAAAACATGCAAAAAAAAAGCAGGAAAGGGCTTTCTGGGTTGATTGAAGTTTTGGGATGGCTCTTGCCGTTGAAGGTTCGTCCTCCTATTCTGCAGGCCCAGACAGGGAGGTGGAAAAAGCAGCTAAATGAGCCTGTAAGAAATAAATAAGAACTCTGTGACCATGTGCCATTCAAGCTGACCTTTACCAAAGTGTACTTAAAACTTGAGATTTTCCCTTTGTGTTTCCTCCGGTCTACAAGTGAATTACAAATTCCATTGCTTTTAAAATGCCTAGTGTTATAATACATGGTGAACTTTAACTTGTATTCCTTCTTTTTCCTTCTAGGTAAGTGGCATTTGCTTAATGTTGAACTACTTGGAGGTCCAGAGTGGGGGATGTAAAACATCTTTGCCCAGCTGGAGGTTCCGTGGAAGGTAAACCCAAATCTTTTCATTTTGTTTTTGCCCTTCCATGTCCAACATGAGCTGTTTTCTCTTCTGCTTTTACTGCTGTGGGTCAGTACTGTTGGGGAAAGGTGTGAAGGGGTGAAAGCTTCATGTACAGTTGGCTGCTTTGAGGAGCTGGGTTGTGATTTGGATCGGCAGCGCTGCCCTTCTTCTGCCTGGCTTTGAGCATCGCGATATGGGAAAGCGGAGGTTGAAAATCCCCTGGAAAGGGGATGCTGAGATGCTCTGTGCTTGCTCCAGCCATGTTTTTCAGCAACATTGCAAACTGCCACGGAACCTGATGCTGTTATTTAAACGTGGGGGGTGGGGTTTGTCTGTGCCAGAGCTGGGGTGGGTGTGATTGTGCTGGGCTGGGCGGGTTCTCCAGAGAGGCACCGGGTGAAGTTTTGCAAAGCTTCAGAGCTGTGTTTCCAGCAAAAAAATGCTTAAACTCGCTCTCACCTCCCCCTGACCTTTTAAAGCACGGTACCTGTCTCTGCAAAATCAACTATCATGTTGCATAGCTTTCAGGTATTTCCATTGTATGGTGATTTTCCCAATCAATAGCAGTTCAGAGCGGTTTTCTCCCTCGAGCCCTTTTAGCCCCAAACCCCAGGTGAGCTGGTATTTCCTTGGCTGAAAGCACACCCCTTGTTCCGTCCGGAGCCTGGGCGAGATGCCCGCATCCCCCGTGAGCTCGGGAGCGACGTGCCGAGCGAGGTTCCTCCGTGTCATGTCACACTCAGCGGCTCATTCCCAGCATGTCACTTTTTCTGAGGTCGGAGTATTATCTCGCCCCGGCAGATGCAGCAAGGTAGAAATACAAGGCTATTTGCAATGCAGTTTATTAAGACGTGTTTTTCGAGGCGGTTTGAGGGAGCACCGGCTGGAAATGTTAATCATCATCTCCAACAATGTATTGACCTGCCTTCTGCCTTACCCCGCTGCCTCGGGGCAGCGGGCTGGGATATCGTTGTGCTTCAGCCGTGCCTCTTCCCTGCGCGGAGCGGAGCACGGTACCGCTGGCAGAGGGAGGAGAAACTTTATACCCGTGGAAAAAAAGCAGCTTGTGGGTGTGGAAGGCAGAGGAAAAGAAGGTTTTTTTCATTTCTCTGTGGTTTTACTTTCTGGTTGGGTTTTTTTCACCTGATGGTTGTCTTGCTGGGAGGAGGGAGTAATCTGAATTCTGTTGAAACAAATGATGCTGCGTGTTGGCTGTGCTGCCTTCTCCTGCTTCACCAGAGAAGGTGGCATTATTTTTCCCCTTTTGTTTTAGACTTCTGTGAACCAAAAGGGCTTGAGGCTTTTAATGGTCTATCTCCAAGATTGAGAGGCCCTTTATATGTCAAGCCACAATCCCATCCTAGGTTGTACTGGCCTCTGTTTGATTTTATGAAGCTTATTTTGGATAGATGGTATTTTTATAGCTCCTGCTTTGCTTCACCGATGGCCATATTGATGTAGCGCTACAGGACAGGGCTAATAAATAGTTTATAAAACTGTAGGTTCATTCTCCCAAGTGATCTACAGCTGCATCTGAGCAGACTGCAAATCACCCGTCCCGGTGCTGCCGAGCCTCCGTACCGCCACCGCCCCGGGCAGACCACGGCCACGGGGAGGGAGGAAAAAAACCGAAAGCAACCCTTTCTCTGGCACTGAACTTGCCCTTAGGTGACATTTTGCCCTGGCAGAGATTGCGGAGCGACCAGCTCAGTGTTGGGTCAGAGCAGCACTGCTCTCAGCCCTGCCTGTGGGCTCTGTGCCGGTGCCAGTGCTTTGGAGAGCTTTATTTCTTGGGCTACCTAGAGCCTGTCACAGCAGCATCACGATATTAGTGACGAAGCCGAATTTTGCCGACAGCACCTTTGGTCGTGGGTGGGTGAAATGGTGCTGAGCGATGGGTAGTTCAAGTGCAGTGCTAGGGGCAAGAAGTCCCTTGCCCGCTGCTGCCAAGTCTCCGTACTCGATTTCGCGTTGGGTAAACTATTGCAAGGACCTTCTAGATACAGACATGCTGTGGGGTTCCCACTCATTGGGGGATCAAGATCTCTCCCAGCATGAGGCCCTTCTCGAGCTGCATCTCTCTGCGTCATTCTGTCACCCTTCCCTGCACCCGCTGTCCACACCCTGCTAGCATTTGGCAAATGAAGAAATATTAAAGGCGTAATTTTTTTTTTCCTGCCGTGCTCAGCTACCACGTTGTCCTTTTCTTTGGAAAGGAAATGCAGTTGGGGAGACATATGGAGGTGCTTGTTCTTCTTGTTGCCATGGGTATGTCTGCAATGTCCTCAGACTCGCGGCTCTCGGAGCCCAGCTTTGGCTTGGTCCCCTCAGCTCCGTCGCTGCGGCACGATTACCAGGGGTGTTAGGTCCATCTTGCTGGTTCCTTCTTGCTCCAAGAGGCATTTTATACTCTTTTAGGATATTTTCCACTGTCTGCTGTATGATGCAAAGGTTCATTTGGCTATTACTACACAATGACTATTGCTGTGATGTTATTATGAGGGCTTACTACAATCGCTGCAGCGGAGGATACGTATTTAGGTACATCTTGGTCACAAAGCAGGAGCTTCAGCCTGGCTTAGGAGCACTTAAGCTCTGTTCTGTCCCGTGTAAGCTTCACGTACCTAATACCTCTGAAAAGATGGGTGTGGGGCATGGGAACGGCTAGGCAAGAACCAGGACAGCTCTGCAGAAATGCTGCATCCAAAACCGGGGCCTCCTGAAGGACCTCTTGAAGTGAGGAATACCTGTCTGTAAGGGACGAGTGGGTGATGCTGGTGCAGCCGCGTCGCGAGCGTGCGTCGCATTTGGCACCAGCTTAAGCAAGGAAAGGTGGGAAAAGACCCACGGGGGCTGTCGTGTCTTTTAATTTGTTCCCTGATCCAGTCTAGGACAAATTGGCGTGTTGGCGTCGGAAACCTTAGGCTGTCCCTGCTTGTTTTGTTCCTTGTGATATCTACCTTCTGGTTGAATTTAAAAGACTTCGGGCTCCAGATCACTCAGCTGAATGTTTTCTTCTTTAATAGTTGCAGATGAAAGAGACGTGCAGCCCTTCTTCCAGCTCCGCAGTAGAGTTCAGCGAGAGACAGGTTCGGAGTCGATGCATTTGTTAGTAGCATTAGGGCAGAGGAATGTGCACGGGTACGTTGCCAGCCCCATGCTTTTAAACTGGCATTTCCCCCTCCCCTCCCCTCCTCAATTTTGATTGCTCTCACGCTTTCAGTGCTGCTATGGGAAAGTCCCCAGCGTGGGATGATGAGATCAAGTGCACATTGGCAGCAAACGCAATTTGTAAAGGGTCGGTCGTGTAAATGACGTTGCGTCTCAAAGAAATGTTGCAACACAACCGTACTAATGCAGCCATGTGACACCAATTTAATGCATTTTCCCCATTAAGCTGCTTGTTCAAGACATCTTTCGACCATTTTGAGTACAGCAGTGGTGTGTAAGGCCTCTATTTTCTGAGTATTACTCATTTTGCAGCTAGCAGATGTCACTGTCTATTTGTCCCTTATGGAAAAGTCCCTGTAAAGTTCAATAGGGATTAAATTTGTCAGGCTTTATAGAAACATAACAGGATTCTATGGAAATTACCCTGCAATCCTATAGAATGTAATAGATAATCTCCTTGTCTCTGGAGGTATTTTAACTCTTGCATAATTGTGGACCAGAATAGAAAATCTCCATTAAATTCAACAAGATGGTTCAAAAAATCCTATAGGAAAATGATCATTTTCTATTAAAATCAGTAGGCCTTTTTCATCGGCACGTCGGTATTCATCGGGAGGTTTTATTCATTTGCCAATCCTACTAAAAAGTGTTTTGTCAGGAGGCTGATACTTGCTTTGTTCTAGGGAACAGTGATTTGTGCATAAATGATGCTTATGTCCAATGCTCGTGTAATTTATGGCGAGGCACTAAATTCCCTTTCAGACTAACTGGAGCAGGATGAGGCTTTAAACCCTGCAAGGGAAGGGGAAAAAAAAAAACGGTCCTGGCGCTTTGGCGAAGGGGTCCTCCTGCAAAGAGTCCTCAACCTGCTGCTGTCAGGTTGTGCAGGTTGTCAGCAGCCGAGCAGCAGACCCCAGGCAGGGTGTTGGGTGCAGGCGGGTGCGCCATGGACGTGAGCTCTTCCCTGTCATCTCTCCGGCTCCGGCGCCGCTTATCTGAAGCGTTCAGCCCAGGATGCTGCAAATTAATGTTGGATTGAAGCTCTGTTTCTGTTCAACTGCCCGTGGCTGGTTTGAATGGCTCTGCTGCCTCTCGCATCTGCAAGTCTGGCTTTTTTTATGGCGTGGCCTGGGTGGTGCAGAGCGTTGGCTCCGCCGAAATCCAGGGCTTTGCTCGCGGAGGTCACGTTGCTGGCGGAGCTCGGCCAGCACGTGGGCTGGAGCAGTTAATTACGGAGAGAAGGCTCTGCTTGGCTGAGGAGGGGGGTGAAAAGGCACCCCTGAAAGGATCATCTTCCTTTCCACCAGCCTTGGAAGGTGCTGCCGTGCATTTTGATGAAGGCAAAGCGCCCAAACCGTAGGAGCTTCAGCAAAATGCTTCCCGCGGATGATCTGCGGTGTCCGGGTGGCATCTCAGGGCCCCGCTTGAGCCCCGTGCCCTACAAAGAGGGAGCTTGCTCACAGGTGGGGACATGGGCAGGGTGGGTGGATGATGCTGTGGGGAGCAGACAGAGCTGTGCCCATCACCGTCAGCTCTCGGGGGCTGATTCAGAGAGGGGAGCGCCCGTCTCCGCAGCAGACTGACATGGCAGCGCGATTGCTCTTTTCATGGTCCGTTGTGTAGGAGGATGAGTCATCTTGGAGAAAGGAATTACTAACTCCTCAGGGGGTATTTACAAAGGATAATTTCAGCAAGGAAGGTTACTTTATTTTGGCAAGGCGCAGCGAGAAGGACTTTCTTAAAAGGATGGCAAATCAACTTGTCAGCTGAACACCGGCTACCTCAGGGCTGTGGCGAGGAGGGGGGTGGGACAGAATCCTGCACCATGGTTGTGCTGACCAGCGTCCATCTGCCCTCAGCAAAGTGCAGCTATCCCCCTGCGGGTCAGAGTTTTATTCTCTGTGCCTGAAGCGTGCCCGAGCGAGGGCTTAACACCCAGTATGCACATAGGAAAAGTCTGGGGCAGATTCTAGGGTTTTGGTCTGTACATGGAACGCGGGGCACAGATACATCCCTCCCTCTGGCAGCAACAGGTCAGGGAGAAAAGTTTGCATAGCAGAGATGGGATCAGCTGGTAAAGATGAGAAGGTCCACGGCCCAGAGAAATTTAATGCCACACGGTAAAGGTCAGGATGTGCCTTTTGATGGGGTGATGAGTAGAGACCAGAAGCCAGGTCTGGTTTTAAGTGCCTGTCTTCCTTTGCACTTCCCTTGTGCAAACGGCCGCCAAGCGAAGACTATCAAAACCAATTGACACAACGTATAGAACGGTCTCATTTACTGGCGAATAGAAATGTGTGTAAATCTGGCATTAAACATGAGTTTACATTGCTCCCCTTCTTGGGAGAGCAGTGATTGACGGCACTGTGTAAATGACATGAAGACGCAAGTAGAAGCCGGGAAACATTTACCCTTCCGAGATACGTGTGTACATTGGAGAATTGCCTGGCCTCGCCGAGAGCTTCAGCACATCTGGAGGGATCACTTCTTGCACAGTTCCTTGCGATTAATACCTTTGTGTGGGAGAAGCGGCGCGCGCAGCAGCAGACCCGTCTTGAACAAATGATAACGGGTGTTTTCTCTCCTCCCGAGCCACCCTCCTTCCCTCCTAGAGCAAAAGCTCCTGCAAAACCAGTGGGTAGCAGCAGGTTTTCAAACTCCAGAAGCTGGTGTCGTAGGGGCTGGTTACTCTTGCTGCACCCACCAGCCAGCTAGTCCGAGCGGAAAGCCAATAACAGCCATTTGAGATTAAATTCTGAGCACTTGAGTAATCTAAAGTCAGTGAGGAGCCGGTGTCTCAGCAGTCAGCTGAATGGTCTGGGCTGTCATCTTATTAGAGGGAGAGAGAAACTTTGATTTAACCCGAGACCCTTAATTTTCAAACAAGGAGGCGAAGCGATAATGTTTCCTGACTCCCACTGGCTGTTAACATTTCACGAAATCTTCAGCTTCTGAAGTTTGTGGCTGTCTTCGGGGTTTGGACTTCTCAGGCAATTTTCTTTGACGAGAGGCTCCGTACAAATCAATTAATGGAAGTAGGGGCGGAGAGCAAGAGGTTGCGTGGGCGTTTGCGGGGGGAAAGTGCCGGAGCAAACACCCTGGGATTAAAGACAAAAGAGTTGCCATTAGCCCTGTCTGTGGATAACAGTATAGGAAGGAGAAAAGAAAAAAAAAACAACCAACAACACCAAAAACCCAACAAAACCCACCCGCACGGGATAGAAAACCCAGCTGAAATTCCTCCCAGCCACCATGACTCACGTTGCATAGCTCTGCTCCACCTCTGCAGAGGTCTGGTGTTAACGCCGTGTTCTCGGTGCCCCGGTAGCACCCCTGTCCCCACCCAGCCCTCAAGGCCCCTGTTGTTAAACCACTGTCGCGGAAATGTTAACTCGATCACAGCCTTCCACAACCACCGCCAATTAATCGTGAGCTTAAACACCGCCGTGGCCTTTAACTCCGCTCCGCAGCGAGTGAAGTCAAGGTTTTGTCTCATCGGGAAGATGTCTTTTGGAAGAGGGGTGGAGTTGTTCTTTTTCCCCCCTGGAATCCATATTCCTTTTAATTACTTTGCATGGAGCCACGGGCCTTTTATTTATTGAACTGTACCTGTATTTATTTGATTGCAAATTCCCATTTCCCGTCTGAGGGTGATATTTTTTTGAGATGGAGGCAAGCTTTAAAAATAATCCCCGGTATCCTCTCCACTCCTTTTTTTTTTTTTTTTTTTTTTTTTTTTTTTTCCCTCCCCCCGCTTCCTGTGCTCTCAGGGGGCATGCACTGGTGGGGTCTGTATTTGTTTTCGCCGTGCCGGGGCGGCGCCTCCCGCTGCGCCCCCTTCCTCCTTTTCAATGCAATCCTGCCAGAGCTGCTCTCTAGCACATCTCACCTCCTTCGCCGCTATTCTTCTCGCGTTTATTGCCTTCATTTCCATAGGCACCCGGGCTGCATTCTCATACACGGCTCTCCCCTGTAATGAGTGACCTAGATAGTGCTTTCTTTCTGGACAAAGCAATAAACAATGGCCCCGCTAACAATGTGCCCGGCTGCTAATTCACGCTGAGTAGGGCTTGGATTCAGCGGTAGAGAAAATACTCACTTGGAGTCAGATTATCTCAGGTACTCGGATGCCCCTTATTACCATAGTATCCGAGCTCCTCGTGGCTTTGGAAGATGCTTATTTTTGTGTTAACCCGGCGGCTTTTTATTGAAAGGCTTGAGACTGAAGTATCAGGAGTGCAAGGAAAGCTCTGGGCACAGGGGCTGGAGTGGTGGGGTTTTTTTATGTAGGAAGAGGGTTGTGTTTATTTTCAGGTAGGGATGAAGCACGAAGGGCTGTGGGGTGTTAACGTTGGGATTGTTTTTGCGCCTCGGCCTTGCCGTTCGGACCCCAGACGAGCAATTTTCCCTTTGCTGGGAAAAGCTGATGTCCAGCTCCATTGTCACTGATGGAATCACCCTCACCATCTGTAGAAATCTCATAGATGCTTTGGAAGGCTCTGGGGTCCCTTAAACCACGTCCTCCTCCCTGATAGGAAATCACCAGCTCGCTGTCGGTCCCGTGAGCCTGGAGATCTGGTCCCCCCACCTTTGCCACCCTGCAGGGCTGATAATTTACAGTTACCACGCCGCTTCCTTAATCTCCGTTTATACTCGTTTAATGTGGTTGGGAATCCACAAATTCCCTTTTACGCTGTTCTGAATGTAACCTCCTAAACCTTAATCATGGTTTGGGGAGTAGTAATTCTTTCTGTTATATGAGTTTCCTTTTATTTTTTCTTATATAATTTTTACTTTAAGAGAAGATCATTAATCCATGTTTCTGAGCCTTCCCATCAATCTATAATTGAATCATATAAAAAAAAAAAGACTTGATTTTACATCCATATAAGAAAGAATTCAATTCTCCCTAATGCCTGCAGATTTATAAGTCTTAATCTCCAGATTTCTCTTAATTTATTTTTTTTTTCTAATAACCCAGCTTGTCTGGAGTTATCTAAATTAATCGTGAACTCTAATATACTGTGATCTGAGGAGATCAGTTATCTTTTCCGTAGAGGAGACGCCAATAGCTTAACAGTCCCATCTCTCAGGGAAAACAAAACCACTTCTAAACGCTCCCTAACCTTGGTGTGTTGGGAAGCACCCCTCGCAGGCTTCTTCAAAAGGGGCTCGCTTAATTATCGTGTTTTACACGTGTATTGCACTGCGGGGCTTTCCCCTCTTAAGTCTTGTCTCTGCTATCACCTCCTCCTTTAAAAGTACAAAGGGAACAGGAGAAACTCTGCTCTTCCAGCCTCGGCTCTGCCACCAAATTCGCTTTTAAGCCTCAGATGAGTTCTTGCTTTCGCCTGGTTCAAGGCAACTTCCCTCTTCAAAAGCCACAGCCCCCCATGGAGCACGCAGCCCGTCCTTTGGCTTGGGTTGGATGGGTTTAGACCTGCTGGGGAGGATACTGAGTGCTGCTCTGAGCACTGGTTTTGGATGAAGGCAGCTCAGCGGCTTTCTCCGGGGCTGTCCACCCAGAGGGGTTAGCTGTGTGGCTGTGCCCACAGGAAAGGGAAAGTGCCACCAACTAACTGGCACTCGAGCGTGTCTGTAGGACTTGGAGCCCACTGCCAATCTCTTGAGCTGCTTTTTCTCCCAAGGTTGGGGTGGAGATGGAGCACAGGAGCTGGAGCTGGAGCACCACACAGGGAGATGACAGCTTTTCCTAATTCAGTAGTGCTCCTAAAAAATAGGGAGGTTGGATTGATGGAAGGCTCCCAGTGCTGGACTCATGTAGCCCCATGACTTGGGTGGTCTCTGTTTTCAAGCCTTTGCCCTGGCATCTCAGGGAGCTCCCACCTCGGGCATCCTGAGGAGCTGGCTGCTTTGCCTTCTCCTTCCTCCTCCTCCTCTCTGCAGCAGAAGAGGAGGAGGAGAGCAGCAGGTAATTGTGCTGTCTCCGCAGACAGTAAATTCCAGCCAAGGTGTCCATTTTCAGCGCCGTTTGGAGCCTTGACAGTGGCATGTGTGTGGGAAATTGCTCTGAATTCCTCCAGCCTCCACTGTGTTTAACTCCGGGGAAAGGTGTTTAGAAAAGCAATGCAGCTAATACTTGTTCTGGGTTTCTTGCCGAAAAGCAAAAGCCAAGGTTTTGCTGTACGTGCATTTCCCAGCCTCCATCCTTGCCTTCTCTTGTAGGCTCCCAGGCCCATCTGTTAGAGATTTCTTGCACTGATGTGCTTTTTCTGTATTTTCATGCCATGCCTGAGATGCAGATTCATTCTCTTTAAACGAGACGCGGGGATCTGTTAGCAGGTCTCCTGCTGCGTCTCCTCGCTGTCCGTCTCTCCTTCCAGACGTGCCCATTCCCTTCCCCTCCTGTCCCTCCTTGGCCAGCGCGAGCAGGTATTGCAAGCAGGGACTTTTGGGGTGGTCAGGAGCTGGGGGGATCACAGGTTGGTGGGGCTGGTGTGTCCCCTGGGTCCATGGCTCTGGTCTGTCCCCTGGGGTCTTGGCTCTGCAGGGAGCACCAAAGCAGGACTAAAATCCTGGGCAGGTTTCCCTTGGCCTGACCCCCTCCCAGTGCCCGTGGGCAAGTTGTGTGTTTAGATGGGACTACCCAAAGAGCCCAACTATCCCCTGGCTTACAGGAACTTCTTACCAGTTACTAGGGAAGCTTCCAGGTCTGTTGGAGCATTCGAGGTAGAACTGCTGCTCGGAAGGGTTGCCGACAGATTTGTGCTTCGTTTTATTTTATTCATTACTTCTTCTCTCTCCCTCCCTCCATTCTGTTAGTTGCTTTCTGAGTTTCAGATGGATTATCCAGATTGCAAAGCCCAAACCCTCGCCTGCCTGCCAGGTCCTTCTGTTCCCTTCCAGTTTGTTCCTTAAAGCCAGAGTCGCAGCCCCTTCTTTTCGTGGGGGGTTTGCACGGCTGCTGCTGCAAAGGTGCAGGAGCAGCTCCGTGCACCCAGGTCGGGTGGGTATCGGGGCTGGACGTCACCTCTGGGACACCCGTTTGTCCCAGTAAGGGCTTGTTTGGCTGCAGAAAGCCGCACGGATGACGAGCTGCCCCAGGCAGAGGCTGTCTGGACACCCCTGGCTCATGGGGATCCCATCGGGGCTGGAGTGCAGGTGACCCCACCAGTGATTTCTCCTTAATGTTGCTTGGGATATTGCAGCTTGGGAGACTGTAAGTGCTGCTGCAGTGAGAGGAAAAAAAAAAAGGATGAAAAAAAAAAGGTTTTTTTTAATTACTTTCTCCTTTATTTTGGTGGTAGACTCAGTAATTTGGAAACATGGTTCTTCCCTTGAGTTCACTCTCCAGCTCGCTCCTTTGGCTTAGCAGAAAGGGGATGACGGTTTCCTCTCTTGGAAAGGAGCAGACATGACCATTTTGTCTCTGTATTGATTAAAACCAACAAAAATCCTCAAGTGATTCTGTGCTTCATTAGGTGGAGGGAAAGAGCAAACCTCAGGCCTTTGCTTGCTCCACAGCATGGCAGGGCTTTGCCCTGTGCTGTCCTCAGCTCTGGCCTCAGCGGGGTCTACCAAAAAGGGTGTCTGCTCAGCCTCGGTTCCAAAAAAACCAAATAACTTTCCTGGCTGGCATCAGAGGGGAGAGAAAAAGCAGTGTGATCCCCTGAGTGACCAGACTGTGGATAGAAGCCACGGTTTTCAGCCTCAGGACACTGGGCAGGTCACTTTGCTCTTAGCCTGCCTCAGTTTCCCCATTAGCAAACCTTGAGGTGTTCATTCCAGTGCTTACTTCACTTTGTGTGCAACGGGAATGAACACGTAGGCAGAAATGTGCCTGCAATGCATCACAGGGACATCTACGTGGATTAGGGAGTAACATCATTCCACTCACTACCTCTTAAGCCCAAGGGGACATCCCTGGTGACATTCCTGTGCCCCAATTTGAGGTCCCCAGCCCAAGAGATGCTCTTTTAGGACTCTGGGTAGATGAACACAGATGTTAAATACTTTCTTGCGATCATCCAGCTCTGGCTCGCTGGTGTTTTCAGGGGATGATGGATGACTACTGAACAGCTGAGATTCTTTGAAACGTTCTGCTTGCTGTCAAGCCCTGTCTTTTTTCCTGTCTATCCATCTCCTCAAAATAACTGCGTTCCACGTGTTCGGCTGGCTCCGTGGGGAGATCCTTGAGTGGGATAGCTGCGGGACTGCGAGGATTAAACGATTAAAAGCGGCGTTTGTGTCGCTCTTTCCTCCTGAGGTCTCTCTCTGAGCTCGCCGAGGTCTCTTTTAGACACAAGGAAAACAAGGCAGAGCCCAGAATGGTGCAGCAAGTCGGGAGCAGCGTGGCAATGGAGCCCAGCAGTTCTCCTGTTCCGGAGTCATGCTCCATTCTAGGGCTGAGAAGAGCAAAGCGTGTTGCAGAGTAGGTAGAAGAGGCGTGCGGTGGGCCCTGGAGGGAGGCTGGAAGCTGCGAGATGACAAAGGCAGTCGTCGTGTCTAAGAAGCAATGTTGGCTCCATCCTCCTCCTCCTCCTCCTTGCGCTGCGTTTCTGTTGGTTGTGCTACCCCTCTGGGAGCCCAGCTAAGCATGGAAGAAATTGCCTGGAAACGCCATCAGCCCACTTCTGATTCCCTTTGGAATCGCTGTTTCAAGCCTGGAGAGTTTGTATTAAGCCTACCACTTTGGAATAACAATTCTGTTTTCCATGATGAGTTCTTCTAGCTCCGGAGGCTCTTGTGGCAGTCCCAGGTTCGGGCTAGATTTCTCCTCCAGGTTGTCTGAAGAAGCTTTTCCAGGCATTAAGATGTAGGGTTGCCCGTTGCTGCCTGTCTCCACTTTTCCTGTCGCTTCCCCAGAGCCAGCTCCTGGCCAGCATCAGCTTCATCTGCTGGACACCAAAGCTGAGGCAAAGCATAAAGCAAGTGCTAGAGGAGCAACACTCCTCAGCTCCACCACACACAAGCCCCTCAAGATGTTCGGCTGCCCCACAATTAGCTAATAAATCAACTGGAAATGTTACATTTAAATATCACAAGGAGCCTTGGCTTTCCAAACTGCTGGGTACTTCTATTTTAATTACAGAGTTGATGCTTTGGTTTGTCGGGGTCTTTTTTTTTCCTGTTTTGAGTTTTATTTGAGTGACTTTGCATGAGCAAAGTTGCGCAAGAGCGCGGCTACGTGCTCGGGTTTGTTCACCCATAGCCGTAAATATGCAGAGCTTGTAGAAATCATCGTTCTCCCTTAGAAAAGCTGTTTTTCAAAGGGGTAGGAAGAGCTGGGGTTAGAGCCAGGGACAGGGCTGGCTACCTGCAGCTTCTTCCATCCCTCTCCGCATTCCCGATCTTTCAGCTGGAGGTGATCGAGCCTCACCTTCCTCGCTTGGGGTGATGTCTGCAGTTTAATTAGCGACTGCCACTTCCCTTGCAGGAAGGTCCTGTAGAGTTTCGTGGCAATGATACTAATGAATGTCTGTGGGAATCGTTCCTGCAACATATGGCGATGAATATTTCTGTTGGGCTCGTTGTCGCTGTCCCACCGAATGCTGTGATGGGGAGATGTTTCCCCGTTTGGCTTTGAAAGCCAAACGCTTGCACGGTCTGTAATATGTCTGTAGGATTTTTCCATAAAGATGAAAAGTGTGAGAGAGAAGAAGGAGGATTGTTGCTCTTCAGTTATATTTTTGCTTTAATGACGAGATGCCTTGGCCACCAAAGAACAAAGTCTTTGCCTCCTCTTCCCCTCCCTACCCCCTAATCCACGAACTTGGGGTCCTCTCTCGTTTTCAGAGCTGCCATAAGCCCCATGCACGTCACAGGTTATCCAAGGTATGGTTTGGGCCTCGCCGTGGTCTGATTTTTTAGGCAGATCATTCCACCTGTCATCTGTTTTCACTCTCTGCCTCCAAACCCCATCGCAGAGCAGAAACACCAGCACAGCAGGACTTGCCCTGTTGTGCCGGCATGGCTCGGGGAGAGCTGTTTCCATGCAAACAGCCGCTGTCTCCTGTCATTGCAGTCGTATTTCTTTTGTCCAGAAGATAAACTGCGGACTTTTGCTGCACTGTAAGCGGGGGCTGATCTAACCCTGAAGGAAACCGAGGGGGCCTCCGAAGGCAGGAAGCAGTGACAGCAGGCAGGCTGCCAGCCTGTGACCCCGGGGTGGAGGGCTCCGTCTTTTTCTCCGTTATCCTCTCGGTAACCAAGTACTTCAGCCTGCGGAGAGAGCATGGGAGGGATGTGCAGGGAGCCAGGGCACATCCCATGATTTTGCACTATCCCAGCTCTTGCTGTGGGTAGAGCCGCATCCCCGGCATCCTCGGCAGCTTCTGTGGCGATTGCAAGGGAAAGGATTTCTTGTATTTTCTTTTGGTCTGGTGAGCAGTGGAGAGTCTCATGTGGAAATGCTGCTATGGGAAGCTCATTCTAGAGGTTTCAGTGTCTCCTGAGCTGGTGTTCAATGCCTGGGCCCCAGGAGCACCAAGCGGCACAGCACAAGTCTGTTCTAGACACTAGCTGAGGTGCCAGCCTCTATAATCCAAATGTTTAACTCTTCCCTCAAGCCAAAAGCTCCACCAGGATGGGTTAAAAGTCCCTCATCTGTTATCTGATGATCCCTGAGTGGATTGCAGGGTACGATGGGCATATTCAGCCCCTTAACTGTAGCGTAATGGGGGTCCCACGCTCCTCTGGCCTCAGCTTGCTTAAAAATGCTTTGCAGAGGAAAAACTCTTCCCCATCCACCAAGCCCAGAAAGATGTTGCGTAAGCGTCTTGGTGAGCAAGTAAATTTTGTATTTAGACTGTAATTGGCTTTAAATTCCAAAGGTCCGTCGCTAATGACATTCAGAGTGGTTTAATTAAAGGGGCACTGTCAAGTGCTTCCTTTATAGTTTTTCGTTGTGTGCTCTCAGTTGTATTACCCTTTTATTTTTTTTTTGCAAGCTGGAAGGTAATAATTAAAGTAATTCTCTGCTGATTTTTGTCCTTTTCTATTTGGCAAACTTTGATCCATTATTATTTTCTAATGGAGGCGAGATGAACGTGGCCGCTTTTGTTCCCCGACTGTTTTGGTTCAACACGGCGCCTCATTGCGCCGAGATCTCGCCGCTCTCGTGCCGGTGCCATCGCTTGGAGATGACACGGATGCAGCTTTGGTGAGGGTGGGAGGGTTGCTAAGGCAGCTGCAGGAGCTCGTGCTCCACTGAAAGTCTCTCTCGTACGCTGCTGGGAAAAACCCGAATCTTGGGTGGAAAGTGGGGTTTTGAATTCCTTGGAGTGAGACAAAACCAAATCTCTCTTTTCCCTCGCTAGGAAAGCCCATCTTTGTACAGGTAATGGTATTTTCCGAGAGAAAAAGATTGTATTTGCAAGGTGTCAGCTCATAAAAGAAGCACTCTCGTGATCTAAGGCATAAAACTGCTCAGTGCTAAGCTGCGTCTTTGCAGTTTTCAACTCCAGGCAGAAATTGGGGATAAATAATTTGTCTCGGACTTCAAGCTCTCCAGTTTCTGTGCTTGTTCAAGGGGAATGAGGAGGGCTGAAGGATCGCAGCTGACTGTCCTGCAGTCGGGGGCTTTTGCAGCAGCTTGGCTCTCTCTGTGCTCTTCGCTTCCCACGTGTCTTCTCCATAGGAAGAACGGAGGGATGCTCGTCCTGTCCGTGGCCTTGATCCTCCAAAGTGCTGCCTGGAGGGAAGCTGTGCTGTGTGGTGCAGTGGGTGGGATGGAGCAGGAATGTTTTGCCTGGGTTTGTTAGCCTTGAGACCCCATGAGGTGGGTCAGGAAGAAAATATCGACCGACCAAAAGTCCTCTGCACTCCCCAGCTGCTGCTCCAAGCTGCTCTGTCTTCCTTAGAGCAGCCAAGTGTGGAGAGGGCTATTTAGATCCGAGAGGATAAGGCAATAACCATTTTAAGGAAGATATTCGCAGTGGGTCAAATTTGAAACAATGAGAGTGTTTCTGCATCGCAGCCTCTGCCAGTAATTGCTTGTAATCACCTCCCCTTTGGCGCTGCCTTTGCCCTCCCTCTTTTCCAGGAGCTGCTGTCCCCTGGCCACCCCCCTTTGGCTTTCCCCCCACCTCATGCTGAGCAGGAGCACGTTTGCAGCAGGGTGGGTTTTTTTTTGCAGACACTGTAAACAGCTCGATTGCATCCAGAGGGATAAAGGGTTCCTGCTTCCCATCTCCCGCGTGGTGTTATTTGGCAGCTGGTTATTGCAGCAACAGGGAATTTGCACAAGGTTCATGAGATGTAGCTCAGGTCTGAGGTGCTGGGACCAGCAGCTTTTTGATCTCCAGGCAGTGAATGAAGGTGCCAAATGCTGGGGCTGAGGGGAGGTCAGGGCTTTCTGGAGAGAGCCCAGGGCAGTGGTGGAGTCCTCATCCCTGGAGGGCTTTTCAAGCCATGGAGATGTGGTGCTGAAGGACACGGTTTAGTGGTGCCCTGGCAATGCTGGGTTAATGGTTAGACTGGGTGATCTTAAAGGTCTCTTCCAATCACAACACTTTAATGATTCTACGACCCGTGCAACTTGGGCAGCAGTTTGAAGAGGTGGAGAGCGTATAGGGAAGGGTCCTATACGTTCACGTGTGGCAGGTGAGCACACAAATCCTGTCTCTGGTCGTTCTGCATGGACCATTCGTGTGCAGACAAGGTGATGCACACGTACCTGTGCAGAGACAGAAGCCAGCTGGGCTTTGCATCGGGCTGCGGACACCCTGGGGTGCAGCACCCTGCCTGAATCCAACCCTCAGAGCCACCCTCCTGTTCAGCCCATTAAGGCTGCCGTTCGTTTTCCCTGGTGAATCAATTCCGCAGTCTTTAAATGGTACCGTCCTTGTGCTAATCGTACAATAGGGCTGCTAATGAATGTCTCAATTATTTAATGTTTGAATCGAGTAATTATTTTCTTGAGGTAGCAAATTGAAGTTTTCAGGACGAAAAATACCACCTCCCCCCCCTTCCCCTTTCTTTTGCTGCTACATAATTAAGTAATTGTATAGCCAGTGATTTAATAGCTACAAGATCAGGAGTGACATATTTTATTCATTTTAAGCAAAAGCGTTTCTCATTCCTCCTCTTTCTCTCTAGGAGAAGCCCTGGCCACCCTCTGGGAAGGCCAGGAAACCAGCTTAAAGCTTTGCCGTTGCCTCTGTGCCATTTCTATCAGCATTTAAGGATTTTAATAATTTTTTTTTCCTTTTCTGTCCCTCAAGTTGGTTGCCAGCGGGTGCTTTCCTGGTGGATCCATGGAGGGTTGTCTCAGAGGGATGCTCTGTGGGTTTGCCACCACGGGCTTGTGTCCCATCCTTCCCGCTTGCACGCGGGCTGCATCTAATACACTTTGTCTTATGCTCTTGCCGCCTTTGGCGTGTGTTTGGAGGCAAGGGAAGAGCCCAGACACTGCTTATCGTTGAACTGGGAGCTGTTTCTGTGGTCAGTGGTCCCAAGTCCCCCCCCCAGACAGTGCCCCAGTCAGGGGATTACCCTCCTTTGGAGGAGAAACCCACCGTGGGCACGGAGTGTTTGTCACACATCATCCCCATCTCGCTGTCAGTGAGAGATGCTGAGTGACAGTCACGCTTGCGAAAACCTCTCTACTCTTTTTAAATAAATAAAGAAGTTAATCACTAGGGAATTACCGCGCTCAGACGTTGAGACGTCCTGGGGATGAAAAGAAGTGTCTAAGGAATGAGAATATTTAGTGTCGACTGAGCATAAATCTGAATTACTCGTGTTTGCTCGTGCGTTAGCTGTACGTGGGTATCAGGGGTGGAGAACGTGAGGAGGTCTGTACAAATAATTCACCTTCCCTGCTCGTTTTTCTTCCGTGGGTGGCTGGACCCTGGTTTCTTCAGAGCCGGTTGCTGTGGCTGGGTAATTTTTGCCGGTGGGTTTTGATCTGTAGCTTGTTTGTTGGGAGTTGCTCAGGAGCAGAGGTTTTTTTTGTAGCCGTAAAATGACCTGATAAAAAATGGATGATGTGTCATCATCTTGTTCTCCTGCCACAGAGAGAGGCCCAGGCGGGCTGTGATTGCTTCCTCCTTGGATGAACGCAACGTGAAGCTGCGCTCCTGGCGTGAGCGTTCGTGACCGTGAAGCTGAAACGGGCTTTCTTGGCACGATCCCCCCGGAGTTCAGACAAGTTCCCAACAGCCAACTGATGGGTGAGAGCGCTGGCAGAGGAGGAGCACAAATGTGCTGTCACTAGGCATCGGAGGGAATTCGTTAACAGGGCCTTAATTAGCAGATTCTAAGTGGCAGCGCTGCAGGGGAGAGCAGGGCTGGACCCATCCGGGTCACAGGGGGCATCCCACCAGCCGGATGGGTCTAAGGTAGGGATGTGCCCTCTTGCCTTCTGGGAAAAAGCCACTTTCGCAGGAATTAGGTGTGGATCTGCACAAACACATCCCCACGAAGCTGTCCTGCTCGCTGCGAGTGACAAAGCCGCTGTCCCCTGTGACAGGGTTAAACTTCTGTGACGGTGAGTGATGACTCACCAGATGACAAATGAGCTAGGACTTGGTGGCATTGCAACCAGATTTTCAAGGGCTCGGTCTGTTGTTAAAGAAATAGTGACTTGCTTGGTATTAGTTAAAACTTCGGTGCTGGGGGCTGCTGCTTCTGCAGCATCCCGTGTCTCTTGCCAGCCACAGCTTCCAATTTCCCCCTGTGTTTGAAGCCCCCTCAGATGGGAGTCTTGGTGGCCTTGCTGTAGAATCAATGCCTTAGAAGCCCTGGGGATTGCAAAGCCCTGAAATGTGGTGGCCACCTTTTCGACCCAAACAGGAGCAGTGGTGGTGTCTTCACAACCTTTTCCGGGTACTTTAAAACACTGCTTTCTGGTGTCCTTATTTAACACGCGTATTGTAATTAAGAAGAATTTCCTGTACTCCTTTGGGGCTCTGGAGAAATTTGAGAGCTGGAGGGTTTTGTATGTTATGTTAACACGCTTGTTAAGAGGAATAGGTCTCCTCAGCAGAGCTAAACAGAGCCCAGACAGCTGAGATGTTGGAGGACCTTTGGGAAGCACAAGTGTGGGATGGATTTGCGCGTGTGGGAGGGTCTGCTGGTATTTTCCAGTGCTGTGCAAGGAGGAGGAGAGGAGAACAGGGCCCTTAGATTTGGGTGTGAACAGTGAGCTGCGGTGGCCATGGAGAGCCTATCCCCATGTCATCTTGTAGGGTGATTCTTCTTCACAACGAGCACCGAATTTGGGGGGAGCTGGTGGATGCTGAATGTCCTGACTCTCCCATTTCTGGTTCTCCTGAACCACTGGGTCACATGCACAGCAAACCTTCCCATATCATGTCAATCATCCTTCATCCTGGGTGTGGGTCTGTGTTCCTCTACCCGAACACTTTTAGCCCTTCAGGTTGGTGAACTCTCAGCCCCCCAAGAGTTTTCCAGTTTGTAAGTCAGGATCCAGCCCATCCAGGTGCTGTTGTGAGCTTACTGGTCCCATGGGCTGGGACTCGAGCTCAATTCTGCCAGGAGGGTGCAAACATCCTTCTGGGCCAAGCACTATGCTGGTGGCTTGGGGCCTTTCTTGAGCTGGAAGCTTTGAAAGTCAGTCACCATAAGGGTTTCAACTCAGTAGCATTGCTGATGTCTTGGGAGGAGGAAGTGATTGGATTTTTTTTTTTTGTGGAATATCAGTTTGCTTGGATTTTTTTTTCTTTGCTTTTCTTTTACTTCAGCGGTTATTGATGATGTTAGGAGCTAGCCAAGGGTTGGACAGCAAAGAGAAACTTGGGGAGTCTTCACCTGGGACCAGTTTTTCCCTTCACGGTTCTGGTGCTGCAGCTGTTTGCAGCTGTTTGCAGCTGTTCTTCTGCATCACACCTCGCGCGTAGCCTGCAAGAGACCCCGGCGGGTTCCCAGCAGGACTTCCCTGCTGCCGCGCTGCGCGGCGTAGCTGAGAGCGCTTGGATTTATGTGTTGTGACTTCCCAAGCCCGCTTCTGCAACTCGTAAACAGCCTTGCCTCTCAGCTACCCATCACCCCGTCCCCGACGCTGGGTGAGTTCCTGGGTGTCCCCAGTGATAACCGTTACCAGATGTTTACACGTCTTGAGATGTCGTCACCAGGGCTCCATTTCTCACGCCTCATTTCAGGCGGAGCGGTTGCGTTTTGCAAAGCTAACTTCCCCTCCCTAAATTCAGCTCTTCCCTGGGGCATGTACTTGAGTTTTCCAGCAGCTGCTTCCCCGTGGTGGGGCACTGGGTTGTGCTGGGAGCATCCAGCTATGCTGGGAGCATCCAGCCATGCTCGACGACTCTGTTTTGGGCACCTGAGTGATGATTTAGCACCAGAGAGTGTCAGAGGGAGACATGTTTCTTCTCGAAGGTGAAAGCTTCAGGAGTCTCTAGTTATCTTCATTTTACCTTGAGCGTTGTTTTTGGCTGCAAACCCGTGGCGTTTGGCTTTGCAGAGATGATAGAAATCAAAGATTTCACTCGTGAAGGTTTCACTCAGCTGAAAGTCCCTGTTGAATGAGGAGCGTGGGATCAGACCCCTCATTTAGATCAATGGTTCAGAAAAAAAAAAAAAAAGGAAAAAAAAAAGAAAAAAGAAGAGAGAGAGAGATGAACTCTGAGCCTCTGAAGGAAACCTGGTCGGGGGATAAGAGAGGAGGGGGAGAGCTGAGTTAATGGAAGAGAGATATCTCCAGCTTGGAAATGGATGAAGGGAAAGGGAACGTATCATGCCTCATCCTCCTGGGATTAATTTTGAATATCAAACGCTTGATCTCGAACCGTTCCTCAGGCAGCCGGTCATGTTTCTGTGAAAGCTGTATTTTGCAAAGAATTTTTCTGATGCTTTTAAAACAGAGGAAAGCAAAGCAAATGACCTTATCCTGCTTTGCATTATGTCACACTCGATGATATTCTTTTGCAGTACTTGCAGATAGCTTGACACATCGAGGCAGACAGCCCCTTATTATTAAATCTGTTTGCAAATGTGCTCAGATTGCCCTTCACATCCACCCCTGGTTATGAGCGGTGGCAGAGCGTGGCTGCGCATCGCGGGTCCCCGTAAACACGCGCCGAGCTGCCGCCTCCTCTCTCCGCCTCCCGCCCGAGGTTGTCAACACTTTAGGAATTAATAAAGTGCCCGACTGGAAAAGGAAAGATTATTTTTTTTCCTTCTTCTTTTTCTTCCCAAATGGGGTATTCGAAGGATGGATGGGAGGGTTCTTGTGATGCCCTCCTCCCACGGGCCCTCCTCATCCTCCCGCCGGCAATTCGGACTCCGCAGCCGAGATGCTGACCTTATTAATGTGAATAACCCCGTCCATTTTCAGCTGTGTCACCACTCCCTCTGGGTCAGATCAGGCCAGCGGCTCTTTTCTTTCCACCGTCGGTCAAAGCTGAGTCAATAGTGCCTCATGCTGCTGAGCCTTGCTATTGCTGCCGGAGGAGCCCGCTTCCCCGTGCAAGGCCACGTTGGTCATGCCGATTTTATCTCCTTTCCCCAAGTAAATCCCCCACATGATGCACTTCGGTCACCATCAGTTGATGTGCCTCCATCAGCGGTCGTTGCGAGGACGCCTCTGGTGCTTGGCTGCCTTCTGAGCTAAGGGGGAAAAGTCACTGAATCGCAGAATGTTTCAGGGTTGAAAAGGACTCTGAAAGCTCATCTAGTCCAATCCCCTTGCCAGAGCAGGATCACCTAGAGCAGGTCACACATGAAGCATCCAGGCGGGTTTTGAATGTCTCCAGAGAAGAAGACTCCACAGCCTCCCTGGGCAGCCTGTTCCAGAGCTCTGTGATCCTCACAGTGAAAAAGTTTTTTCCTTATGTTTCTGTGGAACCTCTTATATTCCAGCTTGTACCCATTACCCCTTGTCCTATCGCTGGATGTCACACAGAAGAGCCTGGCTCCATCCTCCCGACACTCACTCTTTACATGTTTATAAACATGAATGAGGTCACCCCTCCATCTCCTCTTCTCCAGGCTAAAGAGTCCCAGCTCCCTCAGCCTTTCCTCAGCAGAAAGATGCTCCATTCTCTTCATCACCTCTGTGACTCTGAGCTGGACTCTTTCAAGCAGTTCCCTGTCCTTCTTGAATGGAGGGGCCCAGAACTGGACACAATACTCCTGATGAGGTCTCACCAGGGCAGAGTAGAGGGGGAGGAGAACCTCTCTCGACCTACCAACCACCCCCCTTCTCATTCACCCCAGGATGCCATTGGCCTTTTTGGCCACAAGGGCGCGTTGCTGGCTCATGGTCACCCTGCTGTGCACCAGGACCCCCAGGTCCTGTCCCCCTGCGCTACTCAAGTCCTCCCAAGAAACAGCTAAGGGAACGTTTTCTTCCCTAACTCCAGCCATTTAGACCTCTCTGAGAAGCTGTCGTTAAACAAAGACCAGGCTACCCAAAACCACCAATGGGCAAAGATTCCCGGGGGTTTCTGATGGGATCCTGTTAGGTTTTTATCCCATGAGCGGGTCTTTGGGCTGCAATATTTGTGCTCGTGTCTCATGCCGCTGCAAAATCTGATAATCTCTGTGCATAGCTGGTGGCTCGTGGCGAAGGCTCCCGGAGCAACTGGGGTGTTTCTGCTGAGACATCGTCTATCGCTTCCAAATTTATTGGCGTTCAGTGTCGGTGAATACGCGCTTTTCGTTACGGCAGCATGGATAAAAGGCACCACTTCACCTTGTTTTTTTGTTCTGCAATCTGTTTCTCTCCTTTCTTAGCCTCCTCTTGAATGATACACCCCCAGCTTTTTCATTTGGTATGGAAATACGTTGAGGATCAGATTTTTTTGTTGTTGTTGTTTTTTCCCATTCCTTCTACATACATCTGTCTACCCGATGCTGAAGAAGATACTGCAAATTGAGCCTGTTGTTTTCTTCCATGATAGCATCACAATATTTTCACTTATTGTTCTCTCTCTCTCTCCCTTTCTCACTATGTCTCGCTTTCTTGGCCACTGTTGTCTGTTGTTCAGATGTTTTTGTGAAGTTGTCCAGAGTGATGTGTAATTTTTTTTTTTTTTCCTTCCCGTGAGTGGTTACAATTAAGTTACAATCCATCAATGTGTATGAGTTGTTGGAAATGTTGCTTTTGATAGGCATTACCTTGTACTTGTCTGTATTAAATTTCAGCTGTCATTGTTTTCTTAATTGCCTGTGTTAGATAATGTTGAATTTCCCACAGTCCTTCTCTCCTGCCTAAAATGAATAGCATTTGTATCACAAATGCTTCAAACTTGACACCTTTTTTTCCCCATGCCATTTAAAACTTCACCCCAGCTTGGCTGATTTAATCTGCCATCAATTTCTCATCTTTACAGTCATTGTTTTCTTTCCTTTCCACCTCTCTGTCCATTTTTTTGCTGCTCTGTCGGTGCCCGCCGGCCTCGGGGGAGCCTTTTTGCCGTGGTAGGAGGTGTTGTGCACACCTTGGATTTAACTGGGAGGGGTAGGAAAGCTCCAGGTTTTTCAAAGGAGCTCAGGGGCGTGGGTTTGGGTCGTTAAACTCCGATTTTCTCAGCAGTGGTGGCTTGGATGCTGCTAACGTGCCTGTCAGCTCGCGTCCTCCTCGCCACGTCGGTGTCGTGCTTGGGACCTGGCCGGTGCAGGGGTGGGAGAGCCGTGACTCAGGAGGTGTGGCTTGAGTTTTTCACTCACCCACGTCCCCGCTTTGTGCGGCTTTTGACAAGCTGCTGTCTGGTTTGTGTACTTCGACGCTCCAAATTCCTCGTTCCAATGACATCCCTTCTCCAGGCATCTGCAGGAGGATGGGCTTCATCTTCATAGCCTGCTGCTGCTGCTTCGTCAGGGGTACTGGTTCTTATTAATTAAGACATCTTTGGAGTTTTAATAAATTATACCTGCTTGTCTTGAAGGTATTGTTGCCTTCCTCAAAGAACACTAATAGATTAGAGAGGTGTGACTTTATTTTCTAAAAGCCACGCTGTTTGCCACGTCATGTTCCTCTAGGTAGTTTATTACAACTTTCAAACCCCTAATTTAACAAGTTTACCTAACGCTGAAATAAGCCTTTGAAGTCTGGCATTATCTGTTCACTACCAAAGTACGGAGTGATCATTTCCATGCCAGCAAAAATTACCAAGTGAAATCGTGGGGTAATTTTAGTCTTAATTTAGTTTTCAATCTATGAAAGTTTCTCGGTGTTTTTAAGTGACAGGAAAGAATCTTCTCTCTTCTGTGTTGCCCAAAAATCCTCTACTGCAGCAAATGAAACCGTTTGGTAACACGGCAGTTACGAGAAACCTGCTACAGCTTTTCTCCCTTGGTAACACCTCTTTGAGGTGGAACTGGACGGCACATTAGCTGGTTGGCAGGACCAGACCTTCAGAAGGGGCTGCAGGATCATAAAGAGGTTGAGACACCTCTGGCATTGCTCCGAGGCAGCTGAAAAGCACAGAGAGACTTTATGAACCCACCTGCAGCAGGAGGGCGGCAAGCTTGCCGGTTCAGTGAAGCCCAGTTGAATCCATCCTAGTCGGGGTAGATCCAAAGTTAATTGCTGGGAGGTATCTTGGTATTTTTATCGCCGCATTTATATTTTATGGAACCATCTGGTCCCATTAAAGCTTTGAAAGTCAGCTTAGGTTGCGTTGAGTTTCCCAGGAACTGAGAAGAAGCAGAGCGAGAAGAGGTGTGGCGTGGTGATGGAGCATGTCTCATTGCAAGCCGAGCACGCGTAGACTCGACAGACCGTCAGGGTGAGAGGAATGAGCAAGATTCTGAGTGCAGCATTTAAACCCTGAGTGGTAGTGGGGCTCCGTGCTGTGTCTCCCCTGAAGGTAACTGGTTTTCTAGCTGTAATGTTCCTGTCCAGTGACACACCATCAGCATCTTCTCCTCTGGGGTTACTCAGAGAGAAGGAGACCTTGGTAATTCCTTGTGAAAGCGGCGGTGACAACTTGAAAAATGGCCCAACCAAGAGCCCTTCCCAGGCATGAGCTCTGGTGATTTGCTCCAGGACATGAACGTCTCCAGCTAGGTCCCATTGATGGCTCCCTCCTGGTGGGGTGCCCGAAGTGGTCCAGCTGCTGCTCTTGCTTCCCCTCTCTTACCAGTTTTTCCAAAGCTGTCCAGATAGCTGCCAGGAGGGGAGCTTAAGCCCTGCCACGGGTGGCTTCTCTCCTGGGGTTGTTATTCTGGTGCTGGGTGATGCCAACCCTGACAGCAGAGCAGCTGCTGAATTACTGGACTTGGAGCTTTCTTCTTCTCGTTTTGGTGTTTGCTTGCTTGGGGAAGGCTCTTGGAGCCTGGCGGTCCCTTCCGCATCCTGCATGTTGCCTTTCCAGGGCTATGGCCTGGAAAAACAGGAGTGGAGGGGTGTACATGGGCTAAATTGCCTTCTGCTCGACGGCTCTGGTGGGTTTCCAGGAGCTGGCCTGGCTCCCAGCAAGCATCAGTGGCGGTCCCAGTGAGCTTGGCTGGGACACAGTCCCACTGAGTCGACTTGGGATGCGAGGCAGTTACCGTGTGCATCATCTGCTTTTCAGTGTGTTCCCAACACATTTGGGAGCGGGAAAGGAATTTGTGGGTAGTTTGGTTTTAAGCAAGCACCTTGGGTCTCATCATAATTCAACAGTAGAAAACATTTTTCTTTTGGCTGCAAACAGAACTTGCTCTTCCTGGCTGGATCCGGTGGCCTCCTGTGGATTTGAAAGGCACAAACCAAAACTTTTATGCATTTCTTCCACAGCACAGCTTGTATTTCCTCTGGAAGTGCTCCTGCAACCCCCTCTGAGTTTCTTTTTTTCAAGCATCCTTACCCCAAATCCACGTCTTGAGGATCTGCAGCACCAGGGTACGGTGACTGTGCTTTCTGAAGGACTAGGAATGACTATCTGAGAAGCCCCTTGAGGTGCATATGAAGGTGCCTTCAAGGGACCCTGCCAGTTCCTTGGCAGAGGGAGACTTGGGCAAACCGAGGGCACCTC
>WTSP01019469.1:55609-67471 GCA_025331215.1 Actenoides lindsayi | reverse complement strand
TTTGGTGGGTGAGAAAGGAGGTTTTTTTTATGTCAGAGAAAGGGGGGGGGGGGGGGGGGGTGGGGGGGGGGGGGGGGGGGGCAGAGAAATTAAATTAGTGAAATTAAAAAGATGATGATGACGATGATTGTAACCTAACTTCAACCCTTTTCATTACGCCTCACGTAGCAAGATAGCAGGCTGTGTTCTGGGGCTTCTGCTTGGATTGCTGTAAAGAACCGAACTTTTACTTTCAAATTAACCTGTCAAATCATATATTTATAAAGGAATTGAAGGCAGGAGAATGAGGGTCCCAGATATTCCCACGCATCAATTAGGGGGAAAATTAATTACAATTTACTGGCGTTACCACATTAGAGCTCCCTTGATTAGAGAGCAGATTGCTCTGTGCTCTGGAAAAAGTTAAATTAGGGGGTGCAGAGGGAGGGAGGTTGGTCCCAAGGCTGGCTCTGCGGGCGGGCACCCTCTCAAGAGCAGCCACTGGGGTTGCTGTTCCCCTCAGAAGAGCTGGTTTGGGATGTGAGGGCATTGGGCACTCAGAAAATGGTTCATTAGACCTTGACAGAGCCTGTGGCTTGGGGTTGGGGTGTTGCCAATGCTGGGGCAGGGAAACGCTGGTTCTCCCTGTCCTTGTTGGCACCTCGCACGCCATCCTGGCACTGCATCCCTGGGCCCATGAGATCCCTGGGTGAACCCTTTGCCAGGGAGTCCCAGCAGGCCGTGAGATCTTCTGCATGTTTATTCTGGGGGTTATTGAATATTTCATGTGCTTAAATCAGAGCTGGAAGGAGCTCCTGGACCGTGGTTCCTCCCGTGACTGCTCACGTGGCAGCTCAACGGGACCCGCCACCGCACAGCAGAGACCTGGGGAAAGGGCTGTAAAGCTGCTTTTCGATGGGAAAACCAGTAGCATCTGTGGGCCAAATCGCCGGGCCAGTAGCAATTTGCTGCCTCGATAAAAGGTGGTGGCACGGGGTGGGGCGAGGCACAGACGGTGCCCTGCCGACCTCGGTTCCATCCGGCACCGCTTCATTTTGCACCCTCGGGCAGTTTGGTGCTGCTGGGGTAACAGCTGCAGAGGGGGAAGGTCGGGGATGGGGCTGGGGAAGGTCAGTGAGGTGGGTGGCGGGGTCTGGGAAGGCAGGGAGGGCAGGTTGTGTGCCAGAGGGAGAAGGAGGGAGGGATTTCAGGCGACTTTGAGTAAGTTTGGGAACAGATGAACCTGGCACGCGGCCACCTTGCGAAGCCTGTTGTGGGGTTTTTTTCGGTTTAATATTCCTGGCATGAACGGAGGGTGAAGATGAACTTTCCTAGGCTTGGAAAGCCCAAGGCTGAGAGGTTGAATCTCAGGCAGCAAAATACTGAGGCGCGGAATCCAGGCTGTGACTGGAGTTAGGTGTTGCTGGGGGTGACTCTGAGCTGGGACGCGGAGTTAGCATCCCTGGGAGGTGGCCACAGGGCTTTGGCTGTCATCTCTCCAGATAGAAGAATGCCCTATGTGAGAGTCCCAGTGTGGGACTGGGAGATTTAATTTTTGCCCTGGGAAGGTGAGATCAGGTGCTCGGAACATTGGTCCAGCTACTGGAACCGATCCCAGACAGCTCATCTTTTTCCCCCTTGCAGAACAAGGGGTGCTTTATGGCCGGGGTGTGCCACCTCTTATCAAGGACATTGCAGCCGTGTGCAGGGTGCCAGGGACAGCGTGGGAGGGAGGAGAGGGACAGCCCAGGGCTGTGCTCTTGCTGCCCACATGCCCGTGCTGGGACAGAATCCAGCCCCTGAGCTGCTGCTGTGCTTGGAGCCGCACAGCCTGGGGAGGTGGGAGCTGCCTGCGATGGGTATGCTGGGACAGCGGCTGCTTTTCCAGTGAAATCCAGCTGTGGCATCTCCTGCTTCTCCAGTAACAGCCAAAATCCTGCTCCTCAGAGGACTCCCTAGAGTGAGCAAAATGCCCACGTACCCTTCACCCGTGGGGTACGACCACAAGAAGGGGCTGTGCCTTGGTGTCCCTGTTCAGTGTGGGCTGTGGTCCTGCAGGTGTGAGCATCTCCTTCCAGGAGGTCCTCTCCTGGGGTGCAGGGTGCTGTACCCTCCCCTGTTAGCTGTTATCTTAAAACCTGGCATTTGGGGATTATCCCCTCCGTGAATCTGTCATCCCATTCCCTTTTTGTGCCCAGCACTTGCTGCTGGCAGCAGAACCTGCGGTGAGCCTGCGGAGAGCTCTCTGCAGCAGCTCCAAGCTAGTTTACACCAGTGAAGGATCCGGCCCTTCAAGGGAGCCGAGGGTGGGAGAGGCACTGGGGTTAGGGACCCTGAAAGCACAAACATCCCTCTGACAAGCTGTTTGAAGCTGCCTTGATCAGAGAAGGTGACAGCCCTGCCACATCTGGGAACGGTTTCTGTGTCCTCCTCGCTGACAGGAGGAGTTTGATTCCTTTAATATTTGATGTGTTCTGTCTTTTGCAATGTTTGTTTTCGGTCTTGTGGGTTTTGGCTTTTTTGTTGTTGTTGTTGTTCCCCCCCCTTTTTTTTTTCTTTGTTGTTTTTTTCTTTTTAACCTGCGCTGCTCCTCAGAAACAGCTGCCAGCTTGCGACGTGGCTGGGAGCCACTGGGAGAGGCCGGGGGAAGGGAAGGGTGACAGCAAATGTGACACTTGGGTGACTGGAAACTCTCCCTGACCTGTGAGGTTCCTGGTGCTTCTCCCCATCCTTCTCCATCCACCCTTCCAGCTGGGGATAGGTGGTTGCACCCTTCCCATGTGGACAAGGATGCAAGGGGACCCATGTGGGACCACCCTTGCCCATGTGCCACCACGCCAGGGTACAGTAAGCCCTGTCCCACCCACGTGCAGCCACCCCTGGGAAATGCAAGGGCCCAGTAGGCTCTGGTGCTGGGGAAGGGTCTCGACAGCCCTACAAGTCCCCTTGGACCCATTCTGCTGGGGGAGGAGACACCTCGCAGGGGTCTTGCTGTTGTACAAGGAGCCTCTGCCCGAGTGACGGTGCACTGCGTGACATTGCAAAGCCACCCGTGGCTCAGGGACAGAGCTGACCTCGGGGATGTTGCCACTCAGAGCCTGGTACTTGCAGAACCACTTGCGTGTCCGGGATGCTGAGAAGCCTTTTCCTTCTCTTCCTGTGCCCAGGCCCCTCCTGCTTGCAGAGGGGGAGTGGCAGCAGGGAAGTGACCTCCTGGGAACCTCTTGGACCATTTTGCTTCAGAGCCCTTTTTGCCAGCCCAAGCCCGGCTCCTGCAGGATAACAAGCTGCTGGCAGCTCCATCAGAGCATTTCCAGCATCTGGGTGCCCTTGGGCTCGGTGCGGCAGCTGTGGCGCAGAATTCCCACCCGCAGGATGCCACGTTCCTGCGCCTGGCCCCTGCCGTACCCGCCGCTGCCGCAGACGGGCACAGCTCCCACCTGGAGGGCAAAATTTCCCACAGTTGGGATGATTTCTGCTCCCCCGCCAGCTTCCTTCCCTCTCCTGGCACACCCCCTTGGAGGAGAATGTTCACGCGACTCAAATGGCTCAGCTGAGGCTGCCCCTGTGAGAGGAGAGGGCAAGGGAAGTGGGTGATGAAGCCGCTCTGGAAGATTTCAGGAGGCTGGGTGCAGAACAAGCACCTGCTTATTCGGTTCGAGGCAGGCAGGGTGTGGAATGTGGATGGGCTCCTGGAGCAGGACCAAGCTGTGTTCCCCTTCGGAGGGGAGAACGCTGTTGGTTTTCCCAGTGATAAGGCAGGAAGGAGCCCCTGGAGATGAGCGAAGGCTCGCCCAGGCTGAGCACTGGCAGGGTGAGCTCCCTTTGTACGATGGCTTCCTCCCGTTGACATAAATTTAAGTGGGTGCCACAATTACCGCAGGCTCTGACATCTGAAACGAGCGGAGCCACCCTTGCTGTAATTCGTTGCCAATCTGATTACAAAGCAGAGAGCAGGGAAAAGTCAAATTGTCAAAGCAAGCAGAAAAAGAAAGAGAGAAAGTTGTGCCTCGCTGCTCAAGGTCGGGTTGCCTACTGGTAGGATGGGAGGTAGTGCTGCTCTTACGCCCTTGCCATGCTCCAGTGATGTCCAGGCTGAGGTTTGAAGGTCCATCACCTTGGGCATGCTGGGTTGGAGAGGTTCATGCCCGTGGGATTTGGAGGTGCGGGTGCCGACTTTAGAGAGGCCAGAGCGGGACAAATCAAAGATGTGAGCTTGCGGGTGTTTGCTTGGGCGAATTTCTTCTAAGCTCTTTCTGGAGGAGTGGGGCTGACATGGGAGTTAGTTGGGCTGGATGGAGATTACTGCTGCTTGGCTTCGGGTCAGTCATACAAATCCTGCTTTCTGGTTGCTTACCGAAAGCCTGGCATGATGTGCCTGACGGCAAAGCTGGGTTTCGAGCCTCCTAAGCTAAGGAGCACGAATTTCCTCGTTTCCTACTCAACGTGCCTAAGCTGTTGGCCATCTCTGCCCACGGATGCTGGCCAACCACTCTCCAGCTCCTACCTCCTATTGGTGCTTTGGAAACTCTCTGCCTGCGTTTTCTAGGGGATTTTTGCTTCTGCCCACCAGCTGGGAGGTGGAGGAGCAGGAGGAAAGTATGGCCGCTGCTTCACGCTCTCTGCATCTCCCTGGGGCAGGGAACAGCCCTGGGTAGCCATCACCCCTCTTCTGCTCTTCTCTCCTTTCTCCTTTTCCTCCTCCCAAGGTGCATCCCTACATCTGCTGGCTGCGGCATCGCGCCAGCTCCGTTAATTACAGTCTGCTTACCTGAAATCCCCCGGGTGATTCCGGCTGGATCACGGTACCCTTCGCAGGCTGGCCCTACAGAAACACGGGCAGCAGGAGGGCTGCTGGACCCCTCTGCCTTGGGGCTGTAAACGCGGGTGTCCTGATGCTCAGAGCTCCCCCAAAGCACTCCTGGTAGTTATCCCTAAAGGTTTCAGATCCTGTCTTGTGCCCGTTCCTCGCAGCGTAGCTCCGGGATGGCTCCAGCATCCGTCTGGCTAGGAGAGCAGCTGTCAGGGATGGTGGTAAATGTGGTACTTGGGAGCAGAGCTGGAAGCTGCAAGTGTGGTAGGAGGTGAATGAATGTACTTCAGAGCTGCTTTAATGGTTAAGTGGACAGGATAATGCGATACTTTTTTTTCCTTATTGGTCCAACAGAGAAGTTATTATTGCCCGTGCTTCCGAGTGGCGTATGCGATTTGCATGGGCACAATAGAGCAAGGTTTTCATTATTTGGCGGGGTGCTGCTTGATCAAGGGCTGCTGAAAGGAACTCGGGGCTGATTTTGTGCACTGTTTATTGTTCTTCATTACCGGCAGGCCGGGTGCTTTGTCCCACCTCTGCTCAGCTCCTCTCCACTGTGTCGTTAGCAAAAGAGAACCGAACCCTTTCACGTCTGTCTTGTCAGCTGATAAAGTTACTGACATTGCTTTGCTTCAGTTGAGCCCCAGTTCAGGCTTTGTTGGAGTCACCGTGTGTGATTTGTGGGAACAAAAGCACTTATCTACCAGATGAGATGCGAGTCTGGTGTCTTGAGAAGAGGAGCTTAGGAGGGGTTGGTGTGGGAGGTCCTCTCCTCATCACCCCATCTTCCAGCTCTGGCCCCTTTCAGGCCAGCCAGGCAGAGGGCTAAAGGCAGAGGAAGGATGCCCTGAACTCCCCGAATCTCTCACTCATTCCATGCTGTTCTCCAGGACATCCCTTTTCCTCTGGGAAACCAGCTCCTGCAGACCCTGCTTAGCTGCATGCACAGGAGCCCGGCAGTCACTCATACTCTAAAGCAGCTTTTCTTTGCTCCTACTCATTTTTTTTTTTTTCACCCTCTCTCTGTGTCTCTGGAAGCCGATGTAATCTCTTCCCTTATTGACACTCGCCGCAGATCTTTCTTGGTCAGGGGGTGATGCTGGCAGCTCGGGAGCTGGGCCACCAGGTTAGTGAAGCCCCATTATTTGCTGTTGTGATTCCTGCCTGCTCACGAGCTGGGTCCTGTGCTAGGACCCTGTCGAGGGACCACAGCAGGGATCCTTGGAAATGCAAATTGCTCAGGAAGGGATTTCCCTTGCTCTGGCATCCCCACTCTATAACCAGCAGAGGTTTTGGGGAGCTCCTCTTATCTCTGCCCTGGGAATCAGTCCTTTCCACCCAGCTCTCCAGAGCTTCGAGGTTCAGGGCTGCTGGTGATGGGCAGGATTTGATATTCAAGGCGTAGGGGCAGGAAAGCATTTCCTGAAAGTTGTCAGTCTGATGTCGCAGGCCTTTGTGCCTTTATTTATCTGAAATCCCCCGGAACCACCCTTCAAAATTCAACGTATCAAAATTCATCTGATGGTGGCGTGGGGTTTGCAAGGTGGGGTTTTTTTCCTCCTTAAAGCCTCAGTTCCTGCAACGGCACAGGAATCCCAGGTTGGCTTTCCTTCTAATGAGAAAGTTTCTCAGAGTACCAGGGCAAAACTGGGAGATGTGAGCTTTTGAGGTGAAGCTGCATTTCCAGGTGGGGGGTTTGTTGCCCGTAGGCAACTGGCTTTCTCCTGTGCCACTGAGCTCCTCGGTGAGATCCTCTGAGCCAAGTCCAGCCCTGGTTGTTGTGCAGAGTAATCATATAGGTGCCTGCATTTAAACTGGGTGTGAACTTGGGCCAAAAAGTAACTCTGCCAAGGAAGCAACCTCATCTTCTCCATCCTCCTCTTTTTTACCCTATATTCTGTCTTGGACAGCTCAAGAGCAGTGCGACGTCTGGTCCCCCCGAGTCTGTGGGAGGTCAGGACTCAGGGTGGGAGGTCAGGACTCAGGTTGCAAGGTGTGCAGGCTGGAGGCTGCTCAGGAGCTTGCCTCTCCTTCTGGCCTCTCCTTTGGCAGAGACGGAGCAGCCCCTGGAAGTGCTCGCAAGCCCTCGGCAGGTGAGGGAACGCGCTGGGGTCTGGGCACGGCCGAGCCAAGGAGGGGAGGGTCGTGCGACAGCTCTCGGAGCTGGCCGGCCCTTCGGCATATGGTGCCGTTGTGCTTGGGTGCTTCGTTTTAAAGAATTATCAAAGAACCCATCCATCTGGGCCCCTTTGCCGCTGCCGGCACGGCGGGGCGCCGAGCAGATGGTTTGCAAACAAAACAGCTTCGGCTGAGGAAGGGAAGGAGACTTGTCCAAAGCGGCGTGAGGCTGGAGCTCAGCCCCGGTGCTACGGGCACAGAGCTCTCGCAGGAGCATCTTCCCCCGCCCCGTGATGTGCAGGCATCCGTCTGCGGCTCTTGCGAGTGTTTGTGCCCCTGCAAACCGCCTCACCGCTGCTCTCCGAGGGCTTCGGTCACAAATACTGCCTTGGAGAGCTGGTTACCTGCTGCTCGTCCCCGCTGCCTCGCTCCCTGCCTCCTGAACGGCTGATCCACCGCTTGCAATACCTGAGCTTTCCCTGAAAATCCTTCAGCCCATCCGCTCGCTGACCCGGAGATGTGACAAGCTCGCAGCTCCTGCCAATAAAGTAGCGACTCGGTCTGAATAACATCTGACAATTACGTGCTGAGCCCCGGCATTATGCAATATTTATGCCTGCGTCTGGACGGTAAAACAGTGATTATCTTTAAGGAGTAATTGTTTGCAGCCTTGCACTGAATTTCTTTCCTTCTTTGGCCTCGGCGAGCCGCGCTGTGTATCGGAAGCACGCACGCTGCTCGCTAAGCGCTTGCACTAACTCCGGACCCACCGTTAGCTTGTCAGGGCCGCCCGGGCTGTCGTGACATGAGGCTTTGTGTGGCACCGGGCAGGACTGGTGGCACAGAGCTTCATTTTATCGCCTCGGGCTGGCTGATGGCTCCTGCTCGGGGAGGGAAAGAGAGGGTCCGGCACCCAGCCCCTGCCAGCCGAGCTTGCGTAGGAAGATGGGCTTTGATGTGCCGAAGAGCAAACCGGTGCCATCGGCAGAAGGGCTGAGCCCGGGCGTCCTGCTACTGGGGCAGCGGCCAAGCTCCTCTGCCTTTGGCCTTCCCTTTCCATCCTGGACACGTTGGGCAGCTTGGATCGTGTTGCCGTGCCCTTGGAGGGGAGCAGGGATTGAAATCTCTTTGTTCCTCACCCCCTCCACCACCGCAGCTGCCTCTTGCCTTTTATTTTGTTTTTTTTCTTTGTTGTGGTTTTGCGGTTTGGGTTTTTCCACCCCCCTCCCTCCTACTCTTCTTTTTCCAAGCGCCGTTTGCTGTCAACCTGGGCCGAGGAGGAAGTCAAAGCTGAGAAGACAAATGTGGGCTGTCAGATGGCAGGGGTGGGGTGGGAAGGAGAGGGCAGCAGGTCTTCCTGCCCTGCCGGCAGCGGGAGGAGGTGCGGCACGGCACACGGCACACGGCAGCCCCCGTCGCGCCGGGGCCACGGGGGTGCCGCTTGTTTCTGCAGCGCAGCAGCGGAGCCGAGAAGGTCTCTATTTTGGGGAGGAAAACAAGCTCTGCCGTTGGCTCCGCAGAGGCGGCAGCGGGGCGGACAGAATGTTCTGACAACCCGTCCTCCGTCACCGACCGGCCGCGGCTCGGGCGCAGCGTTGGGCTGGGGTTCTACCCCGGCGTCGTTCCTGCGGGGATGCTCGGGTTGGAGGCGGAGGAAGGCTCAGGGGAGCGGGAGCTGCTCTGAGGTGGTAGCTCTGAGGCAGCAGAGACAACAACCCATGTGCCTGGTCAGCAGAATGGGCGTCAGAGCCGGCGAGGCCGGGATTACTGCTGCCACAGCTTGTTAACATAAACTAATACAGGCTGCTGCGTCGGACGTGGAGAGATAGGAGGGAGAAAAATGGGAAGCGTGTGCAGGAATAAGGGCCCTGATAATGAACCTGGCAATGAGAATGCAAAGCAAAACAAAACAGGAGAAAATGCTTTTGTCGCAGAGCTCTACCTGCTCCGGCTTCTTTCCGGTTTTCTTGGGACTGTGGTTTCCAGCAGCGAGAAATGTTCCACTTGGGGCTTCGCTGTCCCCAGCCCCAGTTTGCAGGGGTGTCCCACTGTCGCAGGGTGGGTGTGAGCTCCTGGGACTGGAGCTCACAGCAGGAGTCACATTCCCCGTGAGCGGGATGGTTTGCCCACCTCTCCCAGCCCATGCAGGACTAGTTGCCTGTTGCTAAAGTGGAAGAGCCAGCAGTGAAATGGCTTTGGCCGGTGCTTCGGGTTCCAGCAGCAGAGCAGAGGAAGTTCTGTAGCTGTTGCTGAGAGTTTAGGGGTGAGGGGGGCTCCTCACAGCTCCTGGCAAGGGAGGGCTGGAGGCAGCGTGCCATCCGCTCCTCCCCCTGGGATGTGCTGTCAGCAGTAGCCACATTGAGCTGCTGGCTTACAAGAGGGCAGGTGATCTCCAGCCTCTTTTATTATTTTTTTTTTGGTATGAAAAGTGTTTGGGGTTTTTTTGCTGCAGAGTATGGGACCAGGTGCCCACCCCAGCAGCACGAGAGTAGCCCTGGCTGAGAGGCTGCGCTGGTTTTATGAAGTGTGCCTTCCTGCCTAGAGGGTCCTGGCTTATCACAGGTCCCTCAGCCGTGGACAATTCATCTGTTTTTATGGTGATGACGGAAGAATCCAATCTGCAGCCTGTAGCCACAAAGTTCAGAGCCACGCAAGGCTGGCTGGGGAGGAGAGGGGGTTTTATTGATGGTCTGGGCTTCTGGAGGTTGTGTGGGAGGAAGCTTGTTAATGGGTCCCTTGGGCCATTGCCTCCTGACTCTGCCATATCTCCTTATTCACCCGCCTCAGCTCCTCTGGCTTCGTGGTTTTATTATTTATTTTTTATTCCTGCTCTCTGCTGGAGTAAATGCTGGTGTTAGAAGGGCTTTGGAAAAATGTGGCAGAAGAGAAGGTTGTGGGGCTGACCCAACCTCTAGCGATGTGTCCTTCAGCATCAGAGATGTCTCAGGCTTCCTGACGCGGTTCTGACAACACAGAGCGATGGCCTTGCCTCCAAGGTGACCGAGAAGCTGTTGATGGGCAGCAGTCCCATCGGTCTCTGGCATTGGTTCGAAGGGACAAAAGGACAACTGCTCGTTGCTCTTCTACGCAGCCAAGCCAGACCTTGCAGAGGCCACCCGCTAGACTCAGAGGGGCGCGTGAATTGTGGCAACCAACGTGGCCACTTGAATTGTGGCAACCCGAATCAGCAGGGGGACGGTGATGCTGCTTTGAGAGCCTCCCCGGCTCCGCGCCGCGGGGCGTGTGCGGATCAGGCTCCAGCTCTCTGGCCCGGTTTTGATAATTAATTGATAGTCGAAAATGTCTGACAAACAAACAGCAAACAGAAATCAAACCCGCTCACGTGCGCATTAACATTTCATGTCGCCTTTCTTATTTGTTTGCTTTTAAATCACAAAATGCCGTGATACATTTTTAATCGAAAGCGCTATTGGCTGTTTCCATCACTATTTCAATAACTTCCTTGATGAAAAAGAAGTTCAATACAGAAATGTAATGGGATCTTTTAGGAGGTGGGCGACGGCTTTTTGACAGCCGTTTTCATGGCTACAAAAGGATGTTTTTGTCAGGGAGAAATATATTTAAAAACATGCTTATTTGAGAAAACACCCTGAGCTCTGGGGATGCTCTTTGACAGCTCCCTGCATCCTCCGCAGCGATGGGCTTGTGCCTGGCCTTGATGACTTGTATTTAGTTGGTGGCTGTCCCCAGGGCTGGGTCCTCAGCCCCTGGAGGGGTTGTTTCTTTACAGTCACCTTCCTTAAGGCGATCTCAGAAGAAAATCCTCCCTGCAGGCTAAACCCAGTGACTTGCCACATGCCTCTCTTATCTTGAAAGCTTAACTAAGGTTTCTCTCCCGCCTCCTTTTCGAGGCAGGAGATGAAAGGCATGTTTGTGTGTATCGAGGTGTGTGTGCAAGCACAGTAAATAGTGGGTGGGGAATATTAATACAGGACTAAACCCATCCCTGGCATGAATCACAGGGAAGACATATGTTGCGACAACTTTCCTAAGGGGGTTCTGGCCAAGGTAGATACCAAGCGTTCCCTGGAGGGAAGGAGGGAGGGAATGACAGCTCTTTTCTTTCCTAGACTGATGTAATTAAAGAGTTATAATGTCCTTTAACTTCCCTGCCCTTGGCACTGTTGTGCACTGGCACACTTCTTTATTTATTTTTAAAGTGCTGGTGTCTGGCTAATAGGCTTTATGCAGAGAGGCAGGAGGCCCAGAAATACAGCTCAGCATTGAGAGCTGAGGAGATTATTGTATTTCCCTGGGAGTGAGCATCCATCCATCCATCCATCCATCCATCTGCCTTCCCTCCTCGGATGACTCTGTGGTAAAGCTTGAGGTGAAAACCACCGTCTTTCCAGCTGTCGACTGAACTTTGTAAAGGGAAGCTGATTGTAATTTAATAGAAAAATACATTATACATAATCCTTGCAATAAATTTCCCTCTGATCTGAAGGAGAATCTACGGGCCTAATGCATCCGCCCAACCCGGCCCAGATACCTGCAGATTTGTGGCTGCATGGCTTAAATAATAACAATAACAATACCAGTAGCAATAACATCCTTTGCTGCCGTCCTTGAGTGACAACAATGATGGAAAATGAAGTTGTAGATAGCTGGAGATGACAATGTGAGTATCCTCTAGCCATCTTCTAGGTTATTAGCAGGTGTCAGTCACTGGAAGGAATCTAATAATTTCCAGACGCAGCGATGTCTCCGGACATCAGCTGTGGTTCTGTGGCTGTGGAAAGCAAATGGGTTTTATGTGCTCGATTCCCATTTCTGCTCAGACCAGTCAGAGAGGCTGTAACGGTGCAGAGGGCCATGGCCACGCTGCACCCTGCTCCCGGGTATCACCCTAACACGTGTACAACCCCCGCTACCTGTTGCTGGATCCCTTCATACCTTGCTCTGCTGACCACCCTCACCCCCTTACCCAT
>WTSP01019469.1:0-31503 GCA_025331215.1 Actenoides lindsayi | reverse complement strand
TTAATTCCCCCTTTCACTAATTTTTTTTCTTCTTCCCCCCACTCCCAAGTAATCATTCTTTAAATCCCTGTACTCTTTTTTTTTTTTTTTTTTTTTTTTTTTCACCAGCTGTATGTAAAATGTGCCCAGTAGCCCAAACATAATGAATTTACTCAGCATGGAGCCAAAGCGTAGTGTGTGCGCGGAGCGTGCGAAGCCCAGCGCAGCAGGTTCCCGCTGCCGCTGGTGTGCACTGGGCGTTTTGGGCGGCTCCCAACAAAGTCCTTCCACCTAAACCTCCGCAGGCATCAGGGAAGGTAGGAGACTATATATCCCTCTTGCTCGGGAGGCCCCCGTTTCTATCACCAATCTGCTTAGCATCCCGTAGCCGAGCGGCCTGGGCTTTGGTGCGTTCGGAATTGCCCTGCGGCACAAGATGAGCAAAATTTGAATGCCTGGTGAGCAGCAATCCGTCGAGGGGCTGTATTACTCCAAATGGAAATAATTTCTGTTGCTAGGAAAGAGAGGGGCCTGTTCTGAGCTATTGCACTGGGCTGCTCAGTGATTTGCGTGGTGCAGATGGGAGGACAGAGCCTTATCTCAGCAGCAAGCTCGAGCCAAGTTGTTAAGGAAGAAAGGTGTCAGAAAGAGCCAGGAAGCATAAAGATCAAAGTTGAAAACCATTTACATTTCGTAAAGGAAAAAAAATAAAAAAGTCGGTCGGTTGTGCCAGGTTTAGAGCAAGAGGAGGACGATTGAGACTAGGAGGAAAACAGGCAGAAGTTGACGTTCCCTTGTATTTTCAAAGTGAGAATTGGCTGCTGAGCCGCAAGTGTTACTTGAAGTGACATTTGTGGCTGCGTCGTGAAAATCCTCAGACAGCAAAGAGCCTTGTTCAGCACCCAGCCAAATGTCACTTGGAACCCCGCGACGCTCTCGCGAGCGCTCTGACGGCAGCAGATCCGAGGGCTCGGCGTCACTGCTGCCGGGGTTATCTGTAAAGATTGGTTGCTTTTTGGTCTGCTCCCGGCCTTTCACCTCTCTGTTTTTTTGGGGCGGGGAGAGCCCTTAGCACTAGCATAAGGCCTGGTGGAAAAGTAGAGGCAGGCAATGAATGGTTGGAATGCAGTTTGTCGTCTTGCCCAACTCCTTTGAATGTTCATGTATCGTTCTTCTATCTGTAGCATTTTAATGCCTTTATCAAATGTTTCCTAATGACAGAAAGATAATTTGGCTAATGCAGCTCTGCGCAATTAGGTTCCCTAGTTAACATCGTGTTCCTGCGTCAGATGCCCTTTCATCTCCTAGCCTATTTTTCATACCCTCAGTAAATATGTTTAATAATCTATTGGCATATTATTAAGGCACAATAACGATCTTACTAAATCGAAGCTCAGTCTTTATTTGAGACACTTACAGTAAATATTGACTGTTCTGCAGAATTATGGCAGAGCCCTGAGCAGTCTGTTCCAATGGGAACCGGATCCATTTTTTAATACTAGTTATTGATTTTTCCGCAAGCACGTGGCCTCGAGGCATCTGTGGCTTTTCTCCTCCCCTGCGAGCTGTTGGGAGGTGATGGGCACGCACCAGGCAGACCATTTCCCTTTGCTCCATCCATGGTGCCCAGCGCTAGTGATGGGCAGAGACTAGTGGGCAGCTCTTCACCTCCCTTTAGAGATTTCTGCAAGGCCAAGGGTGCTCCTGTCTCAGTGCTAGCAGGGGACAGGTATCATCTGCCATGGTGGAGCTGAGCGAGGAGCGTGCTGTCACCCGCCGTGGTGACCACTGCCTGCTGAGAAGATGTTAGGTTAATTTCCTGCCCTTAATTGCTGCTGAGGAGCAAAAAATAGGCTCATTTGGTCGTTTGATGAAGATTCCTGCCAGCTCCCATCTTCCTTCTGTCCTGTGACCTGTCCACACGAGGGCTGATGAGAAGTGACACTGCCTGGATGATGTGCCACTGGCATCTCCACGTGAACGAGCTGGCCGATGCGCAGGTGACATGTTTACAGCCCTGCTAAGAAGACCCACTGTCTTCCTCTGTGCTCTCCGTGTCTCGCCAGTTCAGCCCTTTAGTCGGGACCAGCCTTAGGAGGACTTTCTTGCATGCTAATTCAGCTGCACGTCCCCAGGAGAGAGGCTGGTTACCCTGCCCGTGCTGTTCTTTGATGCCGGTGCCACCAGCTCGATGTGTTTTGTTGCTTTCCGCAGAGAAATGGGTTTTAGATTTCCCCCAGTGCTCACAAAAGCTGAGGGAAAAGAAGGCATCTCCATTTTTCCCTCGGGTGGGAAAGGAGAGGGGTGGAAATTAATCGCATCCCATGCAAGATCTGCCAGCAAATGCCTCAGAGGGAGCAGGCAGAGTGGTTTTCCCCTGTTACTATTTTACAAGAGCTCTGTGTTCTGCCATGGAGAGAGGTTTGAAGGGAAGATTGACTCTCAGGGCCGTGAGCCGCGTGCGTGGACTTCTTCGGGAATTACTTTGCAGATGGTTCTTGGGGAGGACCGATGCATCTGTTGAAGCCAGCGAGGGAGAAGGAGCACCGGCATGCTAGGTGTGTGTGGGCGAGTGCAGGGATAGCTGGCCACGCTCTGAAGCCAGAGGAGCTTCCAGATGTGGACGAGCCTTTCTGTGATGCCTCCTAAGGACGAGAGCTGATTCCTGGGCTGTGGGCTTGTCGCTGCGCCGTGGCCGTAGCTCATTGAGATGTGGAGTCCATTGGCATGGCCGACTGTCTATGTATATTTATGTAGAAGACTTTGCGTCCCTGGAAGGTGCTGTTGCTTGTTATTTTGACTGATTACAGGCGAGTGACTGTACTACAATAGCAGGAGCCACTCATTAGCTTTGGCATAGCGAGAGAGAAATCGGCAACTCATTCCAGCCACATCCGCCCCTGGAGGTGAATATTAAACAGGAATTGATCCTGGGTAATGAGAACACAGCCCCGACCGCTGCGATTAGCACGGCCTGAATTTTAAATAGTTAATTATTACAACAGGCAAAAGGAGCTCGGTGGGGGGTGGGCAAACACGGTGCTTGCGGGGTGGCGGGTGGGTGCTAAGGGATGAGGGTTGGTGTGGTCGCAAGGAGCGGTTTTTGTAGGGGGGGATGTGGATGGGTTGTGTTCGAGGGCTTGCAGGTGATCTGTCTTGGAGAGAACAAGTTTAGGGCAGTGGTTCAAAGAGCTGCTGGAGATGGGGGGTCTGGCAACACAGCCTGTGTGATGCTCCACCTGAGTGTGCTGGGTCCATTTCCAGTCCCTCCAGAGTAAAACCCCGAGTATTTGGGACAGGCAGCAGGTCCAGAAAGCTGCAGAAGGGTTATATTGAAGCCCATTTTTCTTGCATTTCCCCATCTCTGCTGGCTTCCTTCTTCTGGAGCGCGGCAGAGAAACAAAAGGAAGGCAAGAGAAGGTGGCGGCTGCCAGGGAAGGCATGCTGTCTGCCTGGAGACAGGGGAATTAGCCAGCTTGAATAAATACCTTTCAAAAAGAGAGGAAGAAAGAGAATTTCGCCCTTCTCCTCACCCCATGCCTCCCAAAATACCAAATCACCATGATTAAAAATTGACTTAAACGGACAGGCAGGCACGGTAATTGATTGTGGCCTTTCATTCTTGCAGCCACACTTAATTAACCTTTAGACTCAAATACCAAGCACTGGTTAGACAGAAAGGTGTAGGCAGGGAAGAAGACGACAGTGCCTGTTGGGAGGATCCCGGGCTGTAAGAAGTCCTGTGGGGCGAGGACGCCTGGATGACGCTGGGATGCAGGCTGCCCAATAACACGAAGCTCAGGGGCTGGAGGTTTGTTTCTCTTTGCCAGACTGTAGAAGGCAGAACAAGCCCTTTCCAGACTTTTCTCCTCCTCCCCATGCAGCGTGTTCCAGCTCGGCTCCATTTCGTGCCCCTGTTAACTGGTATTTTTTGCGGTCGTCGTGCTCAGAACTGCAGTCACGAGCTGATGCCGAGCCGTGCTCCGTGCTGTAGGAAGCCTTCGAGCTGACAAACTACACGCTGGTGGCTTTGTCTTTGTGCTGCGAGCGTTGCCTTGTAGTGATGGGGAAAAAAACCCACCCCAGACAATATGTCTGGCAAGGAGAGTGATAAATGGACTTGGTGGTAGTAAAAGCTGTTGTTTGAAGGGTGCCTGTTTTTCCAGCAGCGTGTTGGGCTCCGAGAGGTCAGAGCTGGTTCTCCTGGTTAAGATGCTCGCAGGACTGTCTTGCTCGGGGTGACCGTCGGCAGCATCCCGCTGTGTCTGTCAGTTAATCAGCCTCCAGATTTGAACCCAGAGCACGTGGCAAGTGGGGATTACTGTGGCCTTTCCCTGAGGGAAGGGTTCAAGATACCTTGTTGTGTATGAGAATCCAGAAGAGTCGGGAATAAATGTTCTGCCATTGGGCCCTGTGGAGATTGGTCTTCCCACAGTATTATCTCCAAGGAGACTTTCCCCTGAGGATCTGTGAGAGGGTGTTTGGGTGCAAAATGGGTGTTTTCATCTCTTTGAAGACCTGCCTGTCTCATCCTTTCCTTCCAGCCATAGACCATGTGCTTTCATGCTCATGCTCATTAATGCAGAGATCCTCTGGCCTCCTTACAGCACAAGTTGTCTCTGCTCTGTGCAATGAAAACGTGCTTTGACCTGGAAAGCTGTAGCCAGCGGCAGATGGAGTAGACCTGCAGGCCAGCTGGTCCATGCCCTGCCAGGTGCTGTGGTGGCTTTGGTATGAAAATCTTTGGTTTGAAAAGCTTTGGTTTAAAGACACTTTGAGTCTGCCCTGGAATTGGGGATATATCAGAGGAAACTTGGGGTGAGGTGTCAAAACACAGACTATAAATGAGGTTACTCGTTTCAGAGGAGACAAGCATGCACGATGAGGAGGCTCCAAGTGGTTGATCTAATGAAGGCGGCGTGGCTTTGAAAGTCTTGTGTAGTTGTGATTTTCAGATCAAGCCCTGGTTCTGTGCATAAAAACAGGATGGCTGGTTTGGAGTATGGCTGAAACCCGCTAAGCGTGACTACAAATGCCTCGCGTTGCTTGGCATGATAAATAGGATGGGTTCCTATAGGAACGGTGGCAGCTGTGGAACGTCTGTGGGAAATCGTTCACTTCCAGACATGTGAATGACTGAGCATCAAAGAAGCCGGATCCCACATTTCTGGGGAGGGCTGCGATGAGATGGGGCGGTGCCTGGGCTGGGCTCCTGGGGCTCCTGCTCCACGCTGGGTGGTGACACTTTTTCCTTGCCGAGCTGGGTCCTACCTGCAGCTCTTTCCGTATGCATCTCCCTGCGATCGGAGGCCTCGGGAGGCTTTGAGACAAATTGCATTTGTGCATATCAGATGGAGACTTTGGGGGTTTGAGCAGGAATTCGCTGCCTTTTGTCTTTTATCATTAGGAGTCAGGGATGGAGGTGACAACAGAGTCATGTATGAATGCAGAGTAAACAAAGCTGTGTGTGGGTGTGATGGCATGTTTCTTTTGTCCATAATGTATTCATCCTCTGAGTGCTCCAGGGTTATGCATTTAATTTGTTGTGCAACTGGCAGCTTTAGAAGTGCTTAAGCATCCAGCTATCCTTGCCTAAAAATAACTGAAAAGCGAGTGGGTTTTTATCTTTTCACCATGAGGTAGGCCAAGGAGACCGGTGAATGCTGTAAACCAGGGACTTGGCACACAATCCTGACAGGTCAGCCATGCATTTTTTGCCTATTTTTGGTCTTTACTTCATCCCTTCCTCAGTTCGAAGCGTTTCTGGCCATGAGTAAATATGAGGGGAGGAAGAGGAGCCTGACGGTGAGAACACCAGCCCAGGCTTTAGGAGATTTGGGGTGAATTGCTCATTTTGCTGCTGCCTTTCTGTGTCATCCCAGGCTCTCTGCGCCTCTCCGCAGCCATAATAATATCGCTTCTGCACAGGGGTGTTGCTAGAGTAAATATATTAAAGATTGGGAGGCATTAAGGTGCCGTGGAAAGGCTCCTGCATAGAAAGAGAGCGTGCACTTGCAAATCTCAGCAGCTCAGAGGGCCGACGAATGCAGCCTCAAATTTATTATTTTTAATACCTCATTATTTCAGAGTCAATTGGAAGATTTTTGAGCTGACCTTGGCAGGGAGAGAGGTCTGCCTTGTCAGGTCCAAGGCAGCTGCTTTGACCTTCAATTCTTCCTGGCTCTGTCACCAGAAGCAGGACTTGTTGGGGTATCTCCAGCATGAGATGGATCCGGTACCCACGGTGCTGGCAGCGTGGGCACTCTCTGGCACTCTCAGCTGGGGAATTTAGGGTTTTGAGGTAGTCTTGGCACTTGGCACTCCCTGAAGAACACTTGTTCGGCAGCTTCTAATAGGGGCGGACTTGTTGTTTCAGATCTTACAGAAGTTTGGAGCTGAAAAACCTTGTGAGCCCAGGGCCTGAACCCCCGGGAAGATTAAAATTCCCTACCCCTACTTTGCAAAGGCGCAAAGAGAGTCTGTCTGGCAAGACAGGTTCATTAACAAATTAATAGAATAATCAGCGGGGCTTTGTGTGTGTTTTGCAGATAAAAAACTGGTAACAGCGTTCTTTGGCTCTTTAATGGGCTGATAAGAGCCAACTATCTGCTCGGCGGTGGGGGCTAATCGCAGAGATAACAGAGGTTAAATCAACTGCGGGGCTCTGCTGAGGGTACTCACTGAGGGAGCTGCTTTGCCGGGATGGATGGAGGAGGGAGCTCAGGGTTTTCAAACATGATAAAAGGGAATAAGCAGCAAAGGAAGGGAAAGGGAAAGAAACAAGCGCCGGCTTCGTGAATATTTTTCGGAACACCGTGCAAAGCCCCCAAGAGCTGCGCTTCTGGGAGGCTGATGCAGTTAGCAAGTGGCTGTAGGAAGCCCTGTCTGCTCTCAGGCCCGTCCGTGGTGGTTTGCACGAAGGAAAAAGCGGTTACCAACATCTTCTCTTTATGATAAGCAGCCAGGGATGTGTTTCTTAGGGTTCCGGAGGGCAAGAGGTGGGCTGGGCTGCATGCAGGTTCCCAGGCTGGTGCTGCAAAGACGAGGCACTGCACGGTCAGTGGCCCCACCACCAAAAGTCCATCCAGAGTCAGGTGTGAGCTTCTTTATGAGGATTTCAAGCTCCATCTTAATACAAATCGGACTGGAAGGGTAGAATCCAAACTACTCCTGGCCGTGCATCCGTGCAAACTACTGCACCAGGCATCCCAGACCGGCATCCTCAGCGCTGCACCTTGGGGACCAAACACAACGGGAATGAGTGGCAGGTTGGGTACCGCTTCCCATCCCTTTCAGATCGAGGTGTCTCCTGGTCTTCTTGAACAAAGACCACAGCCTCTCTCCTCTCTGCAGGCCTTCTGTACCTGCAGCTTGTTGCAACCGAGAGCAGCCCGCAGATTTGTGAGCAGGAGAGCCACATATGTGATGGCTGTTGCAGAAGCATCATTTTACATGCACAAATTACAACCGTGCGCGCTGGAATATCGATGGTGATCTAAGAGAGATCCTTGAGCTTGCTTCAGGAATGCAACAGTCAGGATTCAAGGCTTGATTTGCTTTCTGCAGCCTCCTCCATGGAGGTTTCGGGGTGTATTTGGCATCCCGAGACCTCCGCTTGTGCGTCACGGTGCCGATGGAGGGTTTGTGCCGGTGTCACCTCCCCAGCCTGCCAGCAGTTCGCTCTTGGTAGGCTGCAAAAGCAAGTTGTGGAAAGTGGCCATCGAGGCTGCGATGGGAAGCGCTCGCCTCTGTCTTTCGCTGAAGGGCTATTAATTTATACAATATTTGCTTTGCTAAAGAAAGGACGTTGTCAGGCGGCTTTCAAGTGATGTGTGAAAGTGACTCTAATAAGATGTTCTTGGGGAAGCCTGCAAGGCAGCCCCGCCTCTCCTCCAAACCTCTCCAGGTCTTCTTTGAAAGGAGCATCGGCAACCTTGATCCTCCTCCTCCTCCACTAGCGAAGGCACTCGCTGCAAACTTCTCCGGCTCGAGGAGCCGGGGGCGGAGGAGCCGAGCAGAGCGGGAGGACCGGGAAGCCGGGCTCGCTGGATAATTGCACGCGTCTGGCTGCCAAGGGAAGAGAAAGGAGGAGGAGATGGCACGGAGGGGTGGGAGTTTTCTTTGGAGGAGCAGCTGCAGCTCGGGGCTGGCGCTCGGCTAATCAGCGCGATGTGGAGGAGACTGCAGATGAGACCTGGCGCTGCTGCTACCCAAGGCTTATGGTCAGGGGGGCTGCTTGCAGGCCAGGGTCTCCCCTTCTCCAGCATCCTTTGGATGGAAAAAGGTGGTGAACCCTGGCATGGCATCACCGCTGCCTTGTCCTAGCCCTGGTGCCAAGCTCTGGCTGTCTTTAAGGGGTTTTGGTGCAGTCTGGTGGGTTCTCCCTGTGCATATCCACCATACACTGCCTGCCACGTGTTTGTTGTCTTCTCCAACGTTGTGGTGAAGAATGGGGTTATTTAAGGTGCTTCTTGTATCTTTGCTGGGGCCGTTTCCTTGTGTTATATGGAAAAGGCCAAAAGAGCCCCCAAATAAAAGCACCGGGACCCGCGTGTGCAAACCTGGGAATGCAAAGCTGTGTGTGTAAAACAACCTTCTGTGTTGTTTTTCAGGGCTTTCTTTTGGTTTTGCAAATATTGAAGGAATTACCTATTGACTAACTAAGTGATCTGATGCACTCCTATCCCACCTTTCATCCCAGAAGCCTCCAGTCCCGTTCCAGATATTAACAAAATTTCAAAAACAGGGTGATTTGGGTGTCAAAGGGGTAAACTGAGGCATTGGTCTGAGCTCAGTGGCAGAGATGGGCTGGCAGAGCCTTGCCCGTGGCTCTGCCTGCTCCTCTTCCTCCCTCCCTGCTCTTCTGCTGTCGGTCCCAAATGACAGGAGGCCTCCAACTGCCTGGAACAGGGCAGGACTGTTAATAAAACATCCAAACCATTAAAGAGAGAACAGAAATGGGAGATAAAAGGTGATCGTGTGCCTCAGCTCCTTGGAGAAATGCTTGCACCCCAGGGGGGTGTGAACTTGCAGAAGGGTCTTTCAGGAGCTGCTGGCAAGTGGGGGATAAAATAAGGAATAAACAAATACCAATACAAAACCCAAGGATGTAGGTGAGGAGCTGGATTTCTGCACGGGGCGGTGGTGCGAAGGTGCCATCTGCTAGCCCAGAGCAATCTCTTAATTTGGGGGTAAGGAGCCTTAACAGCAACTCCAGCACTGGCAAACTGCTTTTTTAATTTTTTTTTCCCCCATTTCGTAAGGGTTCTGGGGCTGTTTTGAGGCTTAATTAATTAGTTAAGATGTTTTCCACTGTTATTGTGCCTCCCCTCAAAGGCTTCTGACAGTAAATTCTCATCAAGTGGAAGATCTAATAAGTGCCAATTATTGAAGTTTGCTAATTGCCAGATAATAATAATGCTGATTAATAATGCTTTTAACACCACTGATGATTTCGAATGTGGGTGCATGCGCCGCAGCACCATGGATTTAAATTGTCATTTCTTCTGCTGCGTGGCTAAGTGGGGTAAAAATCAGGTCGGTGGTATTTTTTTTTGTTTCCTTTTTTTTTTCCTCTTGTCCAGAGAGTGTATTGTTGTAACCCATCTATAAAAACCTGCTAAGTTCGTGAGCACGTGCTTTAAAAATAAAAAAAAATAAAATATAAGTGCGGGAGGATAATGCATCGTGGAGAAGCGGTTCGTTCATTTCCTTGACAAGTGTAATTTAATTTTAATTATTTATGACTCTTCATAGCCCGCTAGTAAATGTTCTGTAGTATATTTTGTAAAACTAATGAAGTCTTAGTAATAGGAGACCTAACTCGAGACCTAACGGGAAGATCCAGCTTGTCTCTGGTTATTCCACATCAGACCAGTGATGTTCTGCATAATTATCCTGCGCCGATCCCACCCAGCCGGGGATGCTGCTGCTCCTCACGTGCCGGTCGTGTGGGAAGCAGATCCCAAAGACTTAGGCTGGGTTTGCTGTAAAACTGGTTGCTATTTGAGCCGTAGCAATGGGACGGAGCCCTTGGCGTCCAGCTGGAGCATCCCATGGGGTTTGCGGGATGAAGTTGGCGATGAAGTTGGGTTTGCCCTGAAATGGGTCCTTTTTTGGTTTTCCCACCTAAATGCCCCAGAGGGTGAGGAAACATGGAGTGAAGAGGGGAGGTTGCTCGTTCTGAACTTCCCCCAAAGAGGAAGGAAAACATTCTTCATCCGCCAGTGTGGTGGCCGCTATTTGGGATGGGCACGGGATGCCACCAGTGTCCCCAGCCAGGGCGGATAGACAGACTGGGAGGGCGTGCCCAGAACGACATGGGGTGGGGAGAGGAAACCTAAATTTAAATGTTAAAAAGCTTTTCTTCATTATTGGTGGCATTTCCTCCCCCTCCCCATTTGTCACTTGGAGCGGAGCTGTGACTCTTTTAATATCAAACAAATAATAAGCTCCCTCTAAAGTGATTTTTCTGACAAGGAGCTCAATATATTAAACTTTATCTATATTTTAATAGCCAATTTCACACCAAACTGCCTTCTTAATAATGTATTTACCACCTGGGGATATTATTCCAACCCATCTGGAAAGAATTGGAAATTAACTGTCCCTAAACTGAGTCTGTGTGTGCTTTAGATGCAGCGGAGATAACAGCAGTGTCATTCCTAGGGGAAGTGGGGGAGGAAGCTCATCATGCACTGAGCAAAATGTCAGTGGCAAAGGCAGTAGCTGGAGGGGAAAAGAGCCTTCTCCTCTTTGCAACCCAAAGCCCAGCCCACCTCAGGGAGATTCAGCGGCTCGGGGAGCAGACAATAGCACCTCGAGAGCCTCTTCTGCGCTCGTAAGGGTGAAGGAGTTTGGTTGCCAAGGATGCGGCAGGGATGCAGGGCTCGGGGGACCAGCAGCATCCTGTCACCGTGTTGGGACCCCGCTGTTGCAAGTGGGCACCCAAAGGATGGGGAAAAGTCACGTCCCCCGAAGCTGATGCTGCTAATGGGAATTCATCTGGTCGGACAGTGCTTTGAACTTGCTCCTTTACGGAGTGGTCGTCTCTGGGTGTCTCTGATCCCCTTTGAATCAGTGCTGTCTGATGCAGCTCAGGCAGATTGCAGCCTCCGCTCTCCATGTGTACGCTTCAAGCTTGTGTGTTTGGAAAGTACCAGTTTGTTTAGTCTAAGTGATATATATATATATATATATAGTTACTGTTGCTATTTGTTTACTTCCTACAGTTTCAAGAGGTTGACCAGTTCAACTTCCTTTACACTCAGTTCTGTGTGGAAAATAAATAATCATCCCATAAACATGTGATGGTCCCAAAGCTACTGAACCAGTGTCCCCTCCAGATGGAAAACCAAGCGAGAGAAAATACCTCTTGTAGCTTTTTTTTTACCTTCAAAATAGGAGAGTGATTGGGTGCCTAGGCTGGAGGGCAGAGTCATCCCAACCACAGCTTGGGCTTACACCAGACTTTTGTATGTATTTATTGGTTTTACTGCCAGGCCTGGTCTGCGATTACTTATTGGACTGGTGATGGCTGATGGAGGGTTCACGGCGTGCAGGTATCGCTGCCAGCATCTGGCATTTCCCCCTCGCACCGCTTTCCTTGGCAGAAATATCCCGAAGAATTCCACTCTTTTAAAGTTTTTTGCTTGGATTTGTTGAGTGGTTTGTTTTTTATTATTCATAAATTGCTAGGAGACGTCACCGGCACGGAAACAGATTAATCCTTGCGATGTTTCCTTTTGTTTTTAAAATAATTAAGGGCAGCTGCTACTTAAAGTCAACTAAAACATCCCAGTTTGGAGATGAAAGCGCCTCGTGTTTGTTGTTGTAATGAAGCAGTTTGACACGGAGATGAAAGTGGCTGCTGTTTGTGTTGTAAAAACTGGTTTTGACGCCATTCCTGAACAATGTCAGCCTGTTTTCCTTACATTTTGAACAAGACAGCGCTTTGATCTCGGAAATAAACCCAAGATGCTTCAATCAGGAGGGAGAAGCAGCAGCCCTTAATGATTTTAAAATGGGATCAAATTGTAAAATGTTTCAATCATTACGTTATGTCACATAATGACATCCCCGTAGCTGTGCCGCGTGATGCTCAGCCTTGCATTTAGCATCGTGAAATGTTGTAGAAATAATTCAAAATAATTTAAAATGCTGAAATGAAATACTGAAATTGCAGAGCGACTCTTTTTAAGAAGTGTCAGAAGCAAATTCTGGTTTCTGGCGGTTTTGGAGTTGCTGAGCTCGTCAGAAGAAAGTTTGCGGGCGCTCTTGTATTTTATTTTATTTTTTTTTTCCTTCCTTCTGAAACCGAACAAAACCAAAGTGCAGAGAAGTTGAAAGCTCCTTGTGAAGTGGAAATTCTCCAAATCGACCCATTTTAGCTAAGATCCCAGATCGCTGCGGTACGAGGGGAGACGCTGGGGAGGAGGAGTGGGGCTTTCCGGGCTGAGCCGTTCTCACACGGGGTATTTGCGCATCCCTGTGCTCCACCAAGCACTTCTGGGTACCTTCTTTCGCTGCCGTTGCAATTTCCCCTTGAGGTGCTGAGATGCTGCTGCGGAGGGACGGAGGCAACGGGGACTGGGTTTGCATCCTGCAAGGTCTCAAGGGTACCCTGGTCCTTGAGGACTTCCCTGGTGTTGCTGCCAAGCACCTGGGAGCAGGGAGGGGAGGCAATGGCTATCTCTGCGTCCCCCAAATCATCAGCCGAGCGCGGAGACAGCGTGTGACAGACGGGTCAAGGAGGAGAGGTGCAGAAAGGCTGCTTTAATCCTGCAAGGGGAGGATATGAGCGCTGACAGTTACCTGGGGACCCTGAGATACCAGAATCCCTAACTTAATCAGACAGATAACGGGAGCAGCTAGAGATGAGGCAGGAGCAGGAACTGCCAAACAATAGGAGCCAGCCCCCCCCGGGCCCCCGTGCTGCGACGGAGATAATAAACTATATAAAAATCTGTCACCGTGCGATAAGTGATGAATTAGAATCAATTATATGTTTCAAATAATAGACTTCCCCATGGCGTTACCCTCCAGAACGGCGATGGCTTCTGCCTGGGCTTGGCAGCGGTGACGACAGGCTGGTTGGCACCGGCAGGGCTGGGACACTTCGCGCAGGCGGCTTTCTCCGCGCCGGGGAGCTCGGGGCGGCGGCGGCCGAAAGCAAAACTGGCAGCCGAGCTTTTGGCTTTTTCCATTTTGCTTTTCCTCCCGGTCCCGGCAGAACCATGCGGTGCGTGGATGCAGCTGGCTCGTGCCCGCTGCAGTGACCTGCGGCCCGTGGCTTCTTCGCTATTTCTAGTTCTTGGGTTTGTGTTTTGCGGTTTTTAGAGGTTTGCCCTTTTTCTCGCGTTATCGCCCGCGGCCTCGCTGCCGCTCCCTGCGTGGAGCAGCCCTTCCCGAGCCGCTGAGTGCTGTTCTGCTAAATAACGCGCTCGAGTGCATTTCCCCCCCCCTCTCCCTCGGATGCCAGGAGGAGAGCGAAGGTGTGAAAATGCGAGATTAACCCCGTGAAGCAGCCGGCAAATGATGGGCGGTCGGTTGGCGAGCGCTGGGCTGGCAGGAGGGGGAAGCATCCGGCCTCCGTCGCCCCGGTGCCGTGCGGTGGACGCGGCGGTTGGCAAACGCTCGCGGCAAAGCTCTCGCAGGGCGGTGGGAAGAGAGCGGCTGCCCAGCCTGGCACTTCAAGTTGAAAACAGAGATATTTGGTCTTTCGACCACGCGGCTTGCGAACAGGCTCAGGAGGAGGCCTGAGGTTTGGATGAGCCTCTCGCCCGGAGGTGGTGGTTGTGTTTATGAGCTGGTCTGGTCGTACTGGTGAGGGTCAGACCCACGCGTTTGGTTTTCCTCCAGGAGCCTCGGCGCTGAGGCTTCAGATGGACTCACGGCAAAAGGTTTTGAGACCGCGGGGCTCGGTCTGCGTCCCTCGCGGGCACATTTCCAAACCCAGCTTTTTCAAGCAAGCTCGAGGGTGTTCTCAGATGGTTTTGCAAAGATGGATATTGCTCTAATTCAAGTTGATATTTTCCTCACCAAACAAAAGGGCTGCTTGCTGCCCTCCTCCAGCCACGTCTCTCTCTGCAAGCTGGGGGCAGTCCCAGCTCCCTGCAGTGACGGGAGTGAAAATACTCTTTGTCCACCAAAAACTGAACTGGAAACTCATGCCTAGCCTGGCTTCCTCTATTATTTTGTTAAATAGCACAAGTTGCAGCTGTAAAGCCCCTGGAAGCCTGTGCTGAGCAGGGGCACTGGGACCAGTGCTAATGGATTGAAGTGAGCGGCTCACCAGCCACAGGGGTGCCCTGGGATTTCCCTTTTGAATCTTATTTACATTCGGACTAACAATAGCTCCCAAGCTCGGCTATAAATAATTTCTAGGAAAGAGTTGTCTAATTAAACGTACAGCAGCAAAGAAAGTACTTTTAACCACAAGGCTGGTGTCCTAATGAACGTAATCACTGGATGGGGACAGCTTAGGAAACAGAACTTGACATCTCCCGGTGGAGGCGGAGAGATGGAGGGGAAACATACTTGGGGAGAATTCCCAATCAATATTTAATTGAGGAGCATGTAATCTGCCTTAGTATTTTTAAAAATAAAACGAAAGCCCCGCAGAAGCTGGAGAACCTTTAAAGCAGATCTGAGGAGGGGGAGCCTCTGTTTTTCAAGAGCTGTCCGGGGGAGGGAACAGCATCACCGTGCCCCTGTAGGCATGCAAATTGTTCTGTAGTTGGCAAGATGGTCCGATCCCAGGCGTCGACCGGGTGGATTTACAACTTTCCCCCTTCCACCTCGGTCTTTCTTCTCTCCTGGTGCCTCAGTTTCATTGACAGTAAGCAGGGAGTACAGAAATTCCCCTGGACCTGACTGATGTCCAGCTGTAGCTTGTGGCTGGAAAGGGTTTTGAGGATGAGAAGTTATCCGTAACCAGCCCTGTGTCACGGTGTTGTACAGCTGAGAGCTGACAGCCTTTGGTGGTGGGCAGAAGGTATGCACTGCAAACACATGGGCAGGGAGGTCCAGGTTGAGCTTGAGACAGCAGAGAGGCTCTCGGGGAGGGCCTGATGCTGAACTGGAAAGTTCCAGTTGCGTGCGGGAGTAGGCGATGGTGGAAATGCTGGAGGAGCGGCTGGTCCCTTGCAGGATGGGCTTGTGTTTAGTAAAGCAGCGTGTCCTCTGTGACGTGTCATGGGGTGTTGGTGAGCTGTTGGGAAGAACCCAGCATGCCAAGGCGTCCAGGAGCTGTCCTGCCCAGGGAGCGGTGCCGTTGCTGGGGCAGCGGGTGTCCTGCAAGAAGTCTGCAGGTAGGTCGGTGGCCCTGGCAGGAGGATGCAGAGGAAGGAGAGCGGTGGGATGCTGGTGTCTGCGTTGCGGCTCAGGCTGTGCCGCCAGCCCTTGCTCCATCCCCGGAGAAAATCCTCCGGCTCCGCTGCGATTAATCTCATCGGCCACTGGATGTCAATGTTGCCTCATCCAATTAGAAATGGGAAAGGGATGGATCTTCAGGAAGGGGGTGGAAATGCTGCTGTCGGAATAGCAGAGGTTGGGTGTTGTTTTCTTCGTCGAAGTTGGCTGTTGAGCACTGTAGGGCCGCGGCCAAATCGGTCATTTCTCTTGTTTTGCTCAACTGGGGTGGGATTTGATCCAGTCTGTGTGAAGACTAAACCCTAATTTGGAACAAAAAGCCTCAGTCGGAATGAAAAGCCAGATACAAAAACGTAGCCCCTTCTCGCAGGCGCAGCTCGGTGGGCGCCCGAGTTGTTGCGTGGTTGGCATCGGGCCCTTACGTGATGCTCAGGAGGACGGTGATGCATCTCCTGCTGAGCCGGGCGCAAGGGAGGTTTGAGGATGTGTCACCAGAAAAACACAGCTCTAGAAGGGGAGGGTTCTCGGCAGCGTGCGAAAGCAGGTCTGGATCCGAACGCTGCAGCTCACCCTTCTCTCCGTTATCCATCTTCCAGCCAGCGGCGGGGAAGCACAGGCAGCAGCTGCATCCTGCCAAGATTCATGATCGAGAACGCCTCTCCCCCACCTCCTTCCTCCCTTCGACAAATATTTTAAATCCAGGCCCTGGGTTGGGAAGCAGGTGCAGCAGCCTTTCCTCTCCAGCCCATTTGCACACCCGGATGGGGCGTCTCTGTTGGGGAGGGGAAGCACAGATCCTTGGAAAATGGGAGTTTCGGTGGAGGTCTAGAGGTGTGGCCCCAATAGGATGAGCAAGGATAGGGAGAGATGCGTCTCCATCCTCTGTGTGCTCTGTGACGTGAAACCACTTAATAGAGACCTCCCCAGCAAGAAGAGCTGGGGTTGCAGAAGCTGTACAAGCCCTTGGCTTGGCTGGCACAGCCCTGGCAGCGGGACCTGGGCGCTGACGAGGGCTCCTTGCCCTCGCTCGCACCTCTGCAGCACTTCAAGGCAGGACGTTGCTCCTCTGAGCTGTCAGCCCGCTGCCTTTCTTCTCTAGCAGTAAAATGGAAGGCAAATGGACTCGTGGTTTCCATCCCTTTGGAATTATTCCCCCCCGTCCTCCCCCCTTTTTCACGTTGGGTTCACTTGAGTGTGTTAATATCTCAAATTTAATGATAAGTCTAAGGGAATTCATTTATAAGATAAATAAGATGTTATTAGTACATTAGTAGCAAAAAATGTGCAAGGACACTGCTAATCTAAGGTGAAAATGCCTTTCTGCGTGAAATTTAATTAGCAGATTGTGTTCTATTAGTGACTTTTATGGGGAGTTCATGAAAATGAATACAAATATGATCCAGGCAGCCTCTCCCGTGAAGCGAGAGCCTGGTTAACCTTCCCTCCCTCTCCCTGCCACGCTGCTGCTGTTGAGGGAAGACATTGATGAGTGTCCCATCCCCTTGCCAGAGGAGAGGACTTTCTGGAGGCAGAAGGGCAGCCTGTGGCCACCTTGCAGCTGAAGGCAGCAAAATCTGGGTGTCATGTCAGAGGAGCAGCAAGTGAAATGTGGTCGAGGGGGGTGTGTGTGTGAGAAATGTCCCATCTTTTCCCTCTGCCTGAGCCAGCAGCTGGTGGGAGCTGCTTTTCCATGGTAAGAGCAGTGATGGTTGCGGAGATCTCCTTCGTGTTTTGAATTTTCTCCCTGGCCAGACGTCCTGCAGCGGTCGGGGCTGGTAGCAGAGGGTGCCAAGTCCTGCAAAAGCGTCCATCGTGGAGAGTCAGCGTTAAGCTGCCACGTGCTGGCAGACCTCTGCCTTTCTGCGAGCCTGTCGGCATGTGGTAGCTGCAGGGGAATGGATCCCATCCAAGAACATCATCCATCTTTTAAAGACTTATGGTCCCTTAGCAAGCCCGAGGGTGTTGTGCAGCTGTTACTGCCAGGCCGTGCTGGAGTCACATGCTGTAGAGATGTGCCCGTGTCCCTTGTCCTCCTGGCTCACCTTGCAGAGCCAGCGCAGCAGGGACTCCCATAGAGGAGTCGTGGAGGTGACATTGCTGAGGCTTCCTTGGTTTTGTGCTGAGCACCAGCTCTTTGGGGTGTTGCTGGAACTGGAACACATTCCCGTGCTGCTTGTGGTTTCATAGGATTGTTCTGGTTGGAAGAGACCTTTAAGATCTTTAAGTTCAACCAGTTGCCTTCCTTAGTCATAAGGTTTCAGGACCTTAGGAAGGAAAACCATCTTGGCATCAGCAACAGAAATGGAAGGAAATAAAAGGTTTCTTGGTTCTCGGTCCTGCATGCCGTGGTCTGGGGAGTAGCTGTCACTGTGTCACAGCCTCCTCCACCCAACATGGGACCTTCTGGTCCCAGTCAGTGTGTGGCAAAGGGAGATGCCCCTTGGTGATGCTGCTCACTCCTTGCTCTTGGGATCAAAAGCCAAGGTGAGTTTCTCTCTTGGCCAAAACCTGTAGGGAAACCACTGTTGTCTCTGGGATGGAAACAGGCTGTCCGTGTAGTGTTTGTTTGAAAGTGCTTGTGAGGGTGTTGGAGCTCCAGGGGAGCAGAATGAGGCTTTGTGCCCTGAGAAGTAGCATGAGAGGAGTCGCCTTCCCCTTTGCAGACCTGTCCCATTCTCCCATCCTTAGTCTTCATGAATCTGGTGACCTCTTCCAGGCTTTTGAGGCTGGGGGAAGAGTCCGTTGGTTACTGCTGCTGATGCAGGAGGCATCTGGTGGTGGTTTGAAAAATCCTTGCCTCCCATCTGCGGGTGCAAGAGCTGGTTCTTGCTGCTTTCTGTGCAGAAAACAGCAGAGCAAATGCACGGGGAGTCATTATTCATGCAGATGATCCTCACAATTCAATAGAGGTAATTAGGAGAATGATGGAGGAAATTAGCACTTTCTGCGGGTTTATTAATATTAATAAAATGGTTCCATGGTTAAAAATAATAATAATAATATTAATAAAATAAATACAAAACTGCAGAAGAGCTCTGCCCAGCTACTAAACACCAGTCTGCTCCAGGCAGTGCATTCATCTTCAAAGACAGGTTTTTTTGCCCTCTCTACAGATGGTACTGTAGGAATCAGAAGGGATTGCAGCCCATTTGGGGTCATTTCTTCTTCTCCACTTTTATCTTCAAAGTGAAGGAGAAGAACTGAAGCTCAGCGGATCCTTAAGGCCCTGGAAATTTGAGTGTCTTGTCTTGAATGTGCCAATGGTCGTGAAAATAGGATGTTCTCTGAGAAGGGCCTCTGATGCCTGTTGTCCTCATGCTTTGTCGGCAGTGGTCCTAGCAAAGAAAGCATTCCCACATCCCCACTTGGCAGAGGCTTGGTGTGATGTGGGTTCCCGGGTCTGCCACAAACACCCATTTCCAGGTTGCCCTCTTGGTTTTGTTTCCCATTCCCTCTCATCCCGATGGCAGCAGAAGACCGTGGGCCAATGCCACCTATGTGCAGGGTGGCCCTGGGAGAGCCCTTCAGCTCTGGATGCCGTGCCGGGTACGCTGGAGTATTTGGAGGAGGTTATTTGCTGAGGGCCAGGAGATTATGAAATTAAGGATGGCACAGAATGTTATTAATGAAAATACATGGCAAATGTATTTAAATATGTAAAAATTTAATTAGAATTTTTATTATTAAAATACTGCTAAAAGTGCTTACTGAAGGGTTCTGCTTGCTTTTGAGATCAAGGCTTTCTCAGCTTCTTGCATGCTAAGAGGAGGATTTGAGGTAAGGAAGGGAATAATTGGTACCAAGTGGCTTCTGCAGAGGGCAATGGGACTAAAGCAATCCAAATTGCTTTGGATCTCGGATGCAGGATTAAGCCTGGCTGTGCCCACGGGAATACCTGGCTAGACTTGATTCTTTCTGGAAGGCATTAGGGGGGTTTTGTAGACATTGAAGGACTTTTTTTGCTGTCTAGGTGGCACATCAGGAGAGGTTCAGTGTCGGGCCAGGGACTGGTGGAGGATGGGAGGGGGCTGCCGGGAAGGGCAGAAAGATGAGATGTTGGACTTGTGACTCCTCCTCCACCCATGTGTGTAATGAAAAGACTTCTGGGGGGAGGAAAACGGTGTTGTGAGGTCTCGGGATGTGTGCTCTGTGCCTTGTCCTCCTTGGCACAGCTGGTATCTCCCTGCTCAAGGCACCGCAGAGCAGCTCTGTTTGTTTTCACTCCGCAGGGAGCTGTGAATGTGCCGCTCCCAGCTCTCTCCCGACTGACCTGATTGCGCTCAGCTCCCGAGTTAGAGATGCCAGCCTGGTGGGTGGTACCAATTCCCAGAGCCTTTTCAATCCGTCTTTATTTAAACGGGAAAAGATCAGAGCGATTGAACCCAGTGCTTTAATGATAGATTCCATTATATTAAACAGTAATTGCAAAAAAAAAAAAAAAATCAGTTTCTATAATTAAAAAAAACCCCTTACCCTCCACAGCTAGACACAGTGGCTTTCTGCTGGTGCTTTCACAGAATCACAGAACATTAAGGGTTGGAAGGGACCGTGCAAGCTCATCTAGTCCAACCCCCCTGCCACAGCAGGATCACCTAGAGCAGGTCACACAGGAACGTGTCCAGGTGGGTTTTAAATGTCTCCAGAGAAGGAGACTCCACAACCCCTCTGGGCAGCCTGGTCCAGAGCTCGGTCACCCTCCCAGTGAAGAAGTTTCTCCCTGTGTTTCTGTGGAACCTCTTCTGCTCCAGCTCAGACCCGTTGCCCCTTGTCATATCACTGGACATAACATAGCAGAGCCTGGCTCCATCCTCCTGACACTCGCCCTTTATGTATTTGTTGTGTCTTCTCTCCAAGAGCACTCAGCACCTCATCCCCGGCGAGCTGCGGCTCTGGGATCCCTCTCCCATCCGTCCGTGTCCCGGGAGCCGTGCCCAGGGCCGTATATTCTGCACCGAGGTGGCAGAGCCATCCAGTATTTCCATTCCAGAGGAATTTGCAGGGCTGGCAGTTTTGAGGGAGAGCGGGGGTGGAAAGCAACCCTATCTCCCAACTTGTAAATTAAACAGATCTGGTCGGGAACTGTCACTGCAGGAGAAGAAATATGAAACCTCTGGGGTCGAGTATGCAGAGTAGTTTTTTTTTTTACTGTAACTCTACTTAAAAGTAAGGATCTGATGAGAAGGCTCAGAACATTTTAAATGGACCCAGCAGAGATCTGATTCAGCTCCAGTGAAGTCTGCTCAGACTTTATTGGGTGTTGGCTTACTCTAAACTCACTAACACTAGAGTTTAGAGCATGGCTGAGAAATAAATTGCTTCCTTCTCCTTATTAACTGAAAATATTCTTAGATGAAGGAACAGCAGTAGTCTTTTTATTTTATTTTTTTCTGTAGTTATTATTTTGATACGTTGCGATGCAGGCGAGCGAGGAGGTCGGTAACGTTTGAGGCAAGGTGCTCCCCACCTTGATCGAGGGTGTGCGTGGGCTCTAAACTGAATTCAGGATGGGTCAGGAAGGTCTCGATGTGATGGAAACCACCCCCTGAGGTGAAGCTGACCTTGAAAGGCATCCAAGGATGTCTGTGCATTTATCAGGTTCCCTGTGAGAATGCCAGCTGGCTGTGGGAGAGATTACAGGATAAAGCTCGTTTTAAGGCTATTGAAAAAAAAAAAAAAGCCAAACAAAAAACACAAAACAAGAACTTCACAAAAGCTCAAAATGTAATCCAACATGAACATCTCTTGGGAGTAGATCAGGACAGCTCCAGTCCTGCTTCCACTCCCAGTCTTTGCCCCTCTTGCTTTGAAGTGGCAGCTCTGGGTGCACCTGACTGCATCTCGACAGCGTGCAAAGCCAGCCCGGTGCAACCTGCCAGAAAAGCCCTTTGAAATCAGTGGTGACCCTGAAGCTGTCAATCTGTGGAGCATTGTATTCCAGGACATGCCGGGCACGGGGAGTTCATTTCGGGGGAAAAAGCAGGAAAGATGCATCGTGACCTCTCCCTGGCATGCAAGGATGTGGTGGAGGGACCCTGCTTGGCTCCTCTCTGTTCCCACCCTCCTGCCTTTTCCAGTGAGCAGCTCAGGCAGGAGCTGAGAGCTCCTCCAAGCCATCAATGAGATGTTTTGAAGGCTTGTGCACATCAGCTGGTTGCCTCGGGAGAGCGGGCACGTGTGTAGGTATGAAAATGAGCGTGTCAAGGCAGAGGCAGGCTCCTGGACTCGCCTCAGGGGACGGTGGACAGGGCAAGGGGCGCCTTGCTCTTCGGCGCGTCTCTCGTGTGGTTTACAGAGTTGTTTGGGACACTGCAAAGCGTGTCGCTTCTCTTGCGCCGCAAAGAGAAGGAAGGTTGTGGAGCTCACGTCCATCTCTGCAGGATTAGCCCCTCTTGGCAGCAGCCCTCCCACCTCCCTTGGCTGTTCTCTCAAGCGGGATGTCTGGACCAGACGCATCATCCCGGGCAGCTAATGTCATTCCCTTGGCGTTGCTGGGAGGGAGGGAGACAGAGAGGGCAAGGTGAGCTCCATCGTGATGCGGGTCAGTGGAGAAGGACTTGCCAGGCTGGCCAGCCAGCCTCATGAGACCCTCCTCCTGCTCTGGCATCAGGCAGCCTCTTTCAGGGGAGGTTTTTAAGCACCCGGGTTGCAGCCGCAGTAGGTAGATATGGGGGATGGTGATGCTTTTCTGCTCTTTTCAGAAAGCTGGAAATTGCCCCAGAAGAAAATAATAAAGCCAGGTTTGGTGGCTACTTGAAGGCTGGGCAACTGTGAGCGCATTTGGATATGCCTCTGTGAAATGTAGCATCTAGATACTCAGGATCATGGTGTGATGGGAGGAAATTTGGACAGAGAGGAGATGGAAAGCCAGCCCAGCTTTCCCCTTTCTTCCCCCATCTCCCTTCCTGCCTCCCCTGGAGTTCAGCAGTGCGAGATCTTCACCCCATGCGTAGGAAACAATATCTTGGAGGAGCCTTGGAGCCATTTGTTTTCTCTTTAATTGGCTAGTGGGGAGAAAATAACGAAGGGAAGTCATGCAGGGGAAGTCGTCATCGGCGCCGTTTTTGGCAACAGAGTCACAACATCCTAAATTTATTTATTTAATTGCATTATTAGAAGTATAAATAAAAATAAATCCAGGAGAGCAGCCGGATCTACGCTTTGCATCTCTAAAATAGACCCATAAATGCCACGGAGCACTGGGGGAATGATTTATTAGCCTGTTATCGTGAGTGACTGGGACGCTTTCGATGGAGTCCTTGCTAATTTCTAACAGCTGCATTAAATCACAGATGCTATCAGCTATTATAAAATAATCACCCAGCGGGCTGCAAACCAGCACGAGCCCAGGGTCAGCGCTGGAGCCCTTCATTTGTTTCACATCTCAGCCCCTCCGATGCCTGCGAGGGTGGGAAATAAATAGGACTTGGAGCGGCCTCATTTTATCATCCAGGAGTTGACAATAAATAAAAGCTCTCTAAACCTTTTGCTAAAAGGAGTTGGGACTGGAATTTGCAACGAGAGGAAACCTTGTTGTGTGTTTAAATATGGCCGTGTGATATCAGGACTCTTGGGTTCTCTTCTAGCTCGGAAGGGGAGCCGGCATTTGCTGGCTTACCGGGCAGAGGGGGAGGATTTTGGGGGTTCGGCTGCAGACGGAGGTGGAAGGAAGAGAAAAGAAGGTCCTGTGGCAGTTGAAAACATCTGTCTCTGCTCCTCGCTGCTGTTGCAGAGAAGTCACTTAAATTTCCCTACAGCGTGCCTGCCTTCCTCTCGTTTGACAAATAACGCGTGTGTTTGTGTGGCTGGGCTCCGGAGGGGGTTAATACTTGGCCTGGAAATCTCTTTCGAAGTGCCAATTTGTAGCGGCAGAGAAACAACAATGAATAGGAGAGTCTGCGAGGTCCAGGAGAAGTGAGCAAGCGGCTGCTTATCGGGCCGGTGGCTTGCGGAGCCAGCCACAATAGCGCGGGGTAGTTTTAAAGGGTGACGGAGATGGGGGTGGGAAGCAAAACCCCCCAAATAAATAAAAATAAAGCGGCGAGGAAGAAAATGCTGCCCCATCTGCAGCGCTGGTATTTTCCTTGACAGTTTTGCTTTACGTTGGAACAGCTGCTTAACGTGACAAATGCCGCCTTTAATAACAACCTCCGTGAGGAGATGCAGCTCGGCGGGTGAGGGATGGAGCTCATCGGGCTCTCTGATGCTCTTCCCTGGGGACAAATAGCCCCCGGGCAGGGTGACCCTGGTGTCTCGCACCCACCTTATCCAGCCCGGGGTGATGGCTTTGGAAGCGGTGTCCTGTGTGTTGGTCGTGGTTTTGCGGTGATGTGTCCTCGTTTGAGTTGGTGGGGTTCAGATATGGTAGAAGGAGCCTCAGGGCTGTTTGTTGCCAGCTCCTGGTGGCAACCGAAGGATGCCCCGAGGCTACGCATCCATGTGGCACATTCGGAGGGACCCTGAGCTTGCAGGGTGGCCTTGGGCAGGTCTCTCATTTCTCCAAAGGTATTTAGGTTCCATTGTCTTTTCCTAGCTCGTTATTCTCTCTGCAAAATGGGATAACGGGCTTTGTGGCTGCCAGTTTGTTTCCTTACTGCGGTATCGGAGATTGTCGGGTTGTCAGCAACCTGGAGATAGCAGGGATTGCTGACAGCAAGCAGAACGGAGTCAGTGCTGTGTACAGAAACCTTGCTCAGCCTTTGAAACTGCAGTCAAACCCTCCCCCAAGGTTACTCTTCCTCATAAAACACGCTTAGTTTTGCTCGCTGCAAACCTAGATTTTAATCCCAGCATCCAGACAGACCCGGGCTTTGAAGAGAATTGGGTTGGAGTCAAGAAGCGAGTGGCTCAGGCCAGGCTGACTCTAAAAGATGGATTAAGACTGACCCAGGAAGATGGAGATGTTCACATCCCCACCCTGGCTTTGCAACTTGCATATTTATCTCGTCGTGCCTGATACCGCTGGGAATAAATCAGCGTCGAGACACGTAGGGAGCAGATCTGCCAGTTCAGATAGCTGGGGACCTGTGCTGGCATTTACCCACAGCTCAAATCAAACTCCCGGGGAAGTTTTCCAGAGCCTGCAGGAACCAAGATCCTTCCCTCACCTCATGTCTTTTTTTTCCCCTCGCTTCAGTCCTTAGAAGTGAGAATTTTAAAGGTGAAAAAACATCACCTGCACTGGCCAGAGAGGGGAAAAACTGAAAACACCAAGAATTTTTATTTCCCCTGGGACTCGCAGCCCGCGAAGCTTGGGTAGTTCAGACAGGCCGGGAACAAGCGTTTAGACCTTTTACCTGCTTAACACGACTGCCAACCCTGCCCGGCAGCACCGCGGCAGCGAGCGTGGGGCCATTGGGGACCATCCTGCCATGGAGGAGAGGAGGGTGTTGGAGGGGATGAGGGGTGAGCAGGCAGAGGACCAAGTGCAGGGCTTCAATGCCTGTGTTGTGGGGCACAAGCCATTGCTTGCAGGGGAAGACGTGATATTTCAAGCTCCCATCTATCTCTACGTAATTAGGTGATTTTTTTCCTCTTTAAATCACGCTGTCTTGGCCACTCTGCTGATACCAGCAGGGCTGTGCAGGGCACCAGAGCTTGCAGTCAATCATGACATTGCCCAGTGCTGGAGGACTCTTGGTCCTCTTGCTTCCAGCCCCAGGAACAGGTTGTGTTGGCCCAGCCAGCTCCCTGAGGGGAAGCTCTCATGTCATCCAGGTGAGAAAAACCTCAGCACGTGCTGAGAAGAATGGGTAGGAGATGGGGTGGATGTGATTTTCCTTCCTTCCACCTTCTGAACGTGTGCTGGGGGCAGCATCTCTGAGCCTCCCAGGACAGCCTCGTAGTGTTTCCCTCTTCCAGCACCTAGCGTAGGTGACGCGACTGCGCTCTGATCATTTCTGCATCTCCGTATTTTGTAAATAAGCCCAGAGGCTACGCGACAGCTTTGCATTTAGGAGTAGGATAAAGAGGGCTACGCGCTATCTATTTATCTGCTCTTTTATTCGTTCAGTTAAGTGCTCACAAAATGCTTTACAGGCACCTATGTAATGCTCCCAGGAGAAGGGAGAAATGTTCCTGCTCCGCTTGGCAGGTGGAGGAAGCTGAGGAGCTCTGAGAGGCTCGCTGCATTGCCCACAGGCAGGGCAAGACTGTGGTAGATAAATTCCAGGTCCCGTTCCCCATTTATTGTCTGTAATGGCAATCTGCCCCGCCCCGGTACTGAGTCAGGCTCATCCGGAGGGTTTGGGGTGAACCTGAGATGCTTGCCCACGGTGGAGACCCAAGTGCACGAGTGGCCCTTGGCTTTCTCTAGGCTGGCGAGCAATGTGTAAAGGCAAGCGTGTGACAGGCTTGTGCTCCTGCTTCCTTGGGTGTGGTGGGTGTGTAGGTTTTGGGGTGCACCCGGCACTGTGCCACAGCTCGATCAGCGCCCGCTCTTCAGTAGCACCCCAACGTCGGCTCCCACCCCCCTGCGCTACCTTGGGGGGCCCTGTGGGGTGGCAGTGCAGGGTGAAACGGGGCCATGGCGCTGCCCCGTGCCTGGCCACTCTCTGAGCAGACAAGTGCCTGTGGGAGCGTGGGAGCTGCTGCCCTGTTTACAGCAGCTCGTCTGCCTCTGCCGTTCATAACCTACTTTCCTTCCCTTCCCTCTAAATAGGGCTACGGGTGGATGGAGCACCTCTGCCTTCCCCTGTCCCCTTCCCCTTTCCCCAGTCCCCTTCAGCTCAGAGGGTTCAGAGCAAGAAAGGGACATTTTGCAACCTCAAACCTGCCCTTTTCTTGGGGGTGGGGGGACACAGTGGGCTTCTTGTTGTGCTCTTTGGCAATCAGCTGGCAATTTTGTCTTTTGCAAGACAGGGTCCTCTGGGAAGCAGACTGAGCTTTGGCGTGTTTGGATACAGAAACGGTTTGGCACTGTAGCAAAATGTGGCATGCCTGTAATTGCCCCCCCACCCCCCCATCCCTCCCTCGAGAGTCTGTTTTAAGGGAAGGACCACATGAGAGTTGAAAATTTGCCCAAACGCGCTAAATACCAACAGGAACGGCACCAAAAAAAGATCTTGGCATCGCAGAGAAAACCTTAACATTTTGCTTTCTTTAGGAGAAAAAAAAAAAAAAGGGGGAGAAGAAAAACAATAATCCTGGATTGTTGTCAGAAATACTGCTGGAAAATGAAATCCTTGCCTTTCAGGCTTTTTGGGGGTGTTGTGCCTCAGCCCCTTCGAGGTTGGCTCGAGCAGCGCAGGGTGCGCACAGCCTTCTTTGGTTTCCCTTCGTATTTGGCGTAATGAGGGAGGCTGCTTTTTTAACGCTGCGAGGTGGGTGTCTTCAGAGCCACCTCCTTTTTGAATCCCAGTTGTCAGGTTTTACCCGCGTGCCACGTGTCTCTGGTTCAGCCCAGGATCTGAGCTGCAGGCACTTAAGTGTGGAGTTGACCCTGTTACAATCTACAGCCATCGCTGTGTGGTTGAGAGGGTTGTTGAAGGTCTTCCTCAACCACAGCCTGCCTTGTCACGCTGTCACCGTGGCCCCAGGCTGGGTTTGCATGTTCTTGGAAGGATTTTATGGAAGTGGGGAGGATTTGTGCTTGTGTTTAGGGCACAAGGCTGGTGTTCGAGAGGCTACCTGGGCATAGAATCATAGCGTGGTTTGGATTGGAAGGGACCTTTAAAGCTCATCTAGTTTAAGACCTTGCAGTGAGCAGGGATATCTGCAACTAGAGCAGGTTGCTCAGAACCCCATCCAACCTCACCTGGAATGGTTCCAGGGATGAGGCATCGACCACCTCTCGAAATGAGTCCGGCAGTCGGGTGTTGTCGAGGAGCACGAGTCTCGAGTTCGTGTTTTCTGCCCAGGCGAGCTCGAGCACGGCGATCAATTTGAAGAACAGGCTGCGTTTTTTTTCCGCTATTACCTCTGCAATTGTTGTGTTGTGGTTTTGTTGTTGGTTTGTTGTGTTCCCCCCCCCCCCTAAATTCATGCGATAAAATGCATTAAATGTAACAGCACGGAAAATAAAAGCTCAGTTTGCGGAGGGAGCCTGATTTAGTGTGAAGATAAAACAAGATAAAACAACTGGAAAAATTAAGTGGGATAAATAAATTCTGCCAGAGAGAGGCAGGGGCGGCGGAGGGGGAGAGCTGTGTCTGTGCCATTGGCCAGGCAGCTGTCAATCCAGCCAAGAGGGGCTTTCCAAAGGGCTTTCATCCTGGGAAAGGGGTGATGCTTTGCTGTCATCCCCCCCCTTCCCATGTGCTCAGCTTCATCCTGGGATTGTAAGACGTTATTCTCCCTGCCCTGCTCCTTTACACAGGGGGGGGTGTGCGTGCTCCCCCTGCCCGCGCGTGGGGCTCTCGGTGCCGCGCTCTCGCTTTTGGGTGAAGAACTGAGAATATTCGGCAGCAAACGGGAAGAGCGAGAAGCAGGGCGGCGGAGTGTGGGGGAAGAGGTGTCGGGATGGATTGCCAAATATGCTGGGGAAAAATTAGCAGCTGCAAGTGTGCAAGAGGAAAGGTGGAGAAGAGAGGGGGTAGGGACAGATGGAGAGAAGGAGGGAGAGAGAGAGGTGGGAGAAACGGGAGGAGGGGATAATAGTGCAGAAAGATATTAGTTAAGAATCTTCTAGCCCCGAGCCCAGACGCCATCTGTACGTAGCAGGATACCAACGAGACACAGCTCTCTCTTTGCCACGGAGGTGTTACGTGCGTCTTGGCCAGACAGTGTGGCCAAAGACGTTCAGGAGTAGAAATTCCACGTGCCCCAGGAGAGAACTGCCTTCTAAAGAGCCCCGCGTTCGGGAAACACCAAGCAGCTGAGCTGTATCTGAGCCGGGGACTGGAGAGGAGCTGTTGTCTTTGAAAAAGCTTCTCTGGGGTTTCCAGAGGGAGATCTGGAGAACTTCCACTACCACCAGTGCTGGAGGGCGAATCCCTGGGAACAAGGACTAGCTCTTTGATTAAACAAGCCCGGTCCTCCAAGGACTGCTCTTCCCTATGGCTCTGCTGGGTTTTTGCTTTCCTGGGTGCAGCATTAACCCCTTCAGTTGTGAACAAGGCTGAATGGCCTTGCATGCATCTCAGAAAAAGAAAAGAAAGCTATTTCCTGTGGTCTTTGCCTTATGATTTGCAGTTTTCTTTGCCTGCTGAGGACTGTGTTTTCCCCTTTGGTGGTTTATTGTGCCTTCCACGGGAGGAGTTGCTGTCCCGGGGCAAGGTGCTTCTTGCTGGTGCAGTGTGTCCGTACTTCACGGTGTTCCCCTCCCTGGGCAGGATGCTTGTGGGAAGGCCATGAGCTGTGAGTATCTGTGTCTAGTTTCACAGCAGTTAGAAATACCCTTTAGAGCTCTTTGGGAAGAGTCAGTGTCCTGAAAGCTACTTCTAAGCAGGGAGGTGACACTTGCTGGCCAAGCACGTTAGGGTCCCGGTGGCATTGGAGCCTCCCCATCCCTCTCCATGTTAATCTCAAGCGAGCTGAACTCTCTCCCTGCTGCACAGAGAGCGTCTCAGCACAACCTGAGCCCTCTGGAGAAGGGGAAAATCATCCGGGAGCAGTAATGAGGCCGAAGAATCAAATCCAGACCGGGCAACCATAGGTCCCGACGGCTGCAAGCTGCTCCCAGTGCCGAGCCGGAGCGGAGCTGCTGCTGAGCCTCTCCGCAGCCCCCAGGCTCCCGTCCCTCACTAATTACTTCCAGGCCTGTACTCTTGACATTTGCAAGGTCCTGATTAGAGCAACGAGGAAGAAATCTCTGAGGGAGACGGAGGCCAAACTGCACCACTAATAAAAGCGGAGATTGACAATCGGCTGGGAGGCGAGAGACGGAGAGGTGGAGGGACTCGTCCTTGCAGTCTCAGTTTCTTTCTGAGCCTCTGGGATGATGAGAGAAGGTCAGGGCTTGTTAATGTCACCGTGAGGAGCAGGATCCACCACTGCCATATGCCTGATGCCCCCAGGGCCTGGGCCAGCCTCCGAGTCCCTCTCAGCTCGGCGGTATTTTTAGACACGGACCTGAACTGAAGCCTCCCACGTGACTGCCCCGCACAGCCTGTGGTCTGTGAACTGTCTGGGTACCAAAGTAGCTCTGCTTCCACGTCTCCTGACTTTGTGTTTGCATCCAGGTTTTGTAGACTCCTGGATTTGGAGTTCTTTTTCCCTTGCCCTTCTCCCTCCCGTGTCCCTGTCTGCTCCCTTCACTTGGAGGCAGCCTGCTCGCTCAGGAGGTAGCATTAACCAGAGCGGTGGAACTGGGAGATGTTTGTGACGGGGATGTTCCAGAAGCCTGGGGCAGGAGAGGCTGCTCTGGCTGTTTGGACTTGCTGTCAGATGCCCAAAGTGTCCTCTGGGGTGAGTGTGGTTGAGATGTATCTCTTGCAGTCTCCTGCATAGCCGTTCCAGGCTGTTGGGTCCCTACCCAGCTAGGCAGGTTTCTGTTACGTAAATATGTATAACATTCCCTTTCCAGCCCTCTTTTTCCCCTCCCTGATGCCCCATATTCGTGTACCTGTACCCAGCTGTCTGTAGCAGCCAGTTCAGCTCTCTGTCTGTCTGTTTATGCCCTGCCTTTACATCTGTTCATGTAGCTATGTCTCTCCAGCCTCCTCAGAGTCTCTTTCTGAGGCAGACAGGCTCTTTTTCATCTTTAAATCTCCCTTTTCCTGAACTGCAGCGGCCCTGACAAGCTTTCTGCTACGTGCACTCTAGTCTACAGCTTCCTGTCCCAAGGTGTAAATACCATTTTACCCAGCAGAGCTTCTGGTCCCTGCAGCATCCTTCCCCTCCTCTCTGGAGCTCATCCTGTTGCTGGACGAGGCTCAGCAGCACCCAGGGTCGGGCTCGTCTTGCTGGTGGGGAGTTTGCAGTGGGTTTGTGCCGGCTCTGCTCTGCTGCTGCTCCCCCTTTGCCAGCAGGCATGGTTCTTCTGGGCCAAGGTGGGAGCAGATCAGGAAGGAGATGGAATGTCCTTCCCCTTGAAGGATGCCCAGCATTGAGTCCCGGATAGGGGGGTGAAAGGAAGCAGCCAACCTGCAAGTTGAGGGTTAAGCCAACTTTTCGGCAGCTGAAGAGCTCTCTGATGGAAAACTCAGCCCTGCTTGTCTCCGTACTTCCTTCAGCTCCTAGGCTGTCCTATTTATCCAAGCTGCAGTGAGCATCCCTCTGGTGCCTGCAGCCATAGCTGGTGCCGGGAGCCACCACGCGTCTCTGCAGTGCTAGCCCGTGGCTAGCGGTATATTTAAGGTTGCTGTGTCCCACTGCCGTATGAAATGGACCTTCTGTGGTGATAACTGGGCTTGGGATCACTGACAAACCCTTGCAATACCTCTTCATTCATTTTAGCAGCTGTTTTTGGGTCTCTGAATGAGATTGAGGTCCCAAAATATCTCCAAAGTGTTTCCTGGGTTGTTACACTCCTAAAAGGGGCAGGTTCCCCTTGATATATTCAGTAGGAGGGGCAGATGCTCTTTGGAGGAAAGCACCTAATCAAGGTCTTGATGTGGGGAGAAGCAGCAGGAGGTTGGCTGGGGAGATGCACTGTGGGGAGACGGGCAGCGTGAGGTTGGTTTCCTATTGTAGGCACAGACAGATGTGTCTGGACAGCCATTGAGGTCTTGGTGCCCACAGTTGCTCTTTAAGGAGGGAAACGGTGGTCTCTGTGTATCTCCAAAGGAGGAAATCTGCTGCTGGAGCGGCAGGGATCTGTGTCGGGGCGTGGGGACAGCCTGGTCCCCCCGCTCCGCAGGAGCGCGGCACGGCAGGGGTTAAAGGCTGGCGTGTGAAGTACGCGCCGCCGCTTGCCCCCCCCCTCCTCCAACCCCATCCCCGCCTCTGTGTGTGTTTGTGCGGGGCTGTACTGGGGGTGCGGGAGCCAAAGTGCCGGTCAGTGATGGAGCCGCTGCCATGACAACCCCGGGAAATCAGCCTCCGCGCAGCCCCGGGATGCTGCCGGCCGGGGCTCGGATGCTGCTGCTGCCGCCGCCGCCGCCGCCGCTGCTGCTGCTGCTTCACCCTCTCCCGCCCGCCCGTCGCTGAGAGCTGCTCGGGGCTCCCGCACCCCGACACCCTGCCATCCCCCCGCCCTGCATCCCGGCGTCTTGACACCCCCTCGCGGTCCGCCCTCCCGCCTTCCTGGCCCGCCCCCCCTTTGGCGCCCAGCGC
>WTSP01019468.1:62127-78681 GCA_025331215.1 Actenoides lindsayi | reverse complement strand
TAATAAGGTCACCCCTCAGTCTCCTTTTCTCCAGGCTATAAAGACCCAGCTCTCTCAGCCTCTCCTCATAAGGGAGACGCTCCACTCCCTTAACCATCTTAGTGGCTCCGCGCTGGACTCTCTCCAGTAGTTCCCTGTCTTTATTGAACTGAGATGCCCAGAACTGTATACAGTACTCCAGGTGGGGCCTCACCAATGCAGAGTAGAGGGGGAGGAGAACCTCCCTCGACCTGCTGGCCACACTCTTCTTAATGCATCCCAGGATGCCACTGGCCTTCTGGGCCACGAGGGTGCATTGTTGGCTCATGGCCATCCTCTTGTCCACCATGACTCCCAGATCTTTTTTTCCAGAGCTGCTCTCCAACAGATCAGCCCCCAACCTGTACTGATACATGGGGTTATCTTTCCCCAGATGCAGTACTTTACACTTGCCCTTATTGAACTTCATTAGATTTCTCTCTGCCCAGCTTTCCCACCTGTCCAGGTCACACTGAATGGCAGCACAGCCTTCTGGTGTGTCAGCCACTCCTCCCAATTTTGTATCATCCGCAAACTTGCTGAGGGTAACACTCTATCCCTTTGTCCAGGTCATTGATGAATATATTGAACAGTATTGGACCCAGGACTGACTTACCCTCTTTTGAATTAAGAAATCAGTATATCAGGCTATATCCTTTGCATACCATCCATGATAACAAAGCCAAAACCAATGAATTAACACACATCAGATGTGACCATTGGTAATGTTGACTCTCACATCAGAACATCACACCGCTAATTAACATCATCAAACTTCTGCCTGTAGAGAATAAATATTATTTGTAGAGAACATTGATCTTGATTTGGTGAAATTGAATCAATTTTTGCCTGGGATATATTTTGAAAGTTGGGATGGAATTGGTATTAATTATGTGTGAAAGTTTTATCATGATACTGTAGACAAATCTGAAGTCCTACCTCATAGTGTCCTTGTTCATGAAAAAGTTTTCCTAAGTTATAAAGACAGCTAGTAACAGAGCTTTTATGAGCATGAGGATCTTTCAAATTTTCATCAGGGATCTCTGAACACTTCAGGAAAGTCCTCCTGGCTTCCTCTGTCTTCCCTTGGTTCATCAGAATGATACCAGTATTTAAATAGGCAGCTGTGAAGAGGGAAAAAATACCATCTTTTAATGGGGTTTCATTATGTTTTATCTAATCCTTGGTTTACTTCAAAGTAGTAACTGAAAGAAATACCATGGTTATCTAATTTGGCTTTTATATAATAAAGATCAATCACTGGTGTAAAGAGGAACATAGAAGAGGCAAGGAAAGGAGAAAGTGGCTATAAAGACTAAGGAAGGAGGGAAGGGAACACTGATTAGGCAGCATTCTCCATTTCATTTCTCTTACAGGACAATGTAAAGCATATAGCATCATTGTTTGAAATGTAATAAATATATATACATGTATTTATACATATATGTGTATATATACATATATATAAAATTTAAACCTGGAGATTAAAAATAAATAAATCAATCAACAATCTTAAAAAACACCCGCTTAATTTTGGAACCAACCACTGGCAACATCCTACAGATTACTTCCGATTTTTCCAGGCAAAAACAGGAAAAGTGAAAGGACTTAAAAAATATTTGTATTATTCACTCACATGGCATACCATAAAAATCAAGGACTGGCTGTAAGAAAAAGAAAATGGGACCCTAAAATTTTGGGCAGTAGTATCTATGGCTCGCCATCATAGATCAGAAGCATTGTAGGTTCTAGTAGTGCTGCCCAGTGTTAACTGATTATCTGCTTCTCTGCACTGCATTATTAAATATAGTTGTTGACTAATAAACACTTGCTTTCAATTGAAAAGTGCACAGTTTTACCTTCTGCTTTGTGAAGAAAAAACTTCTGAAAAAAAATGAAGTGTTATTAAAGAATAGGAAGATTTCCTTAAAAAACTACAGTCAATATTATGCAAGCTTGTATAGTTGAAATACTTACAAGCTAGCGTGGGTCTGCTACCAATTGCCAGTTTATAGTAATGCAATGCCTCTGAAAACCTGCTGTTTTCCTGAAGTAGTAATCCTCTGCATAATGACAAAAAAAACACCAAACAAACAAAACAAAAACAAAAACAAAGGAGAGAGAAAGAGGGCAGTTAACTGCAAAGAGTAACTTCAAAATAAATATTGAAAATAAAACTAAGGTAATAAATGAAAATACACTGACTGGTATTTCAGGGATAGAACTCTTCATGTTTCTAACAATTCAGTGGGTAAATTATTGTACGTAAAAGCAGGATTGATATATAGACATCAAGGTCACCTAACACTTCATAGGTATCATCTTAACCAGTCCCCTTGTTGAGTAATTTCACTAGATTATTCACTGTACAGCTAAGCATCTAAGTGAATTATTTTTTTTCCTATCTTCTTCCTGCTCCAAACAAATTTAATAACTGAAGAGTTATTTAAATATGATATTGAATACTTCCAGTTGTCAGTTAGTTTAATAATCCATGGACCTTAATAAAAGCTTTTAAGACAAGTATTTTTGTAAATTACCATTTACAGCAGCCACTCGGAAATTTCTGAGAAATAAGTGGTCTGAACATCCTTGACAGGAATTCACAATTGTAAGCTTAAATGAAGACTCAAAGCATTACAGTGTTCCCAAAGTTTTATAAGACTGAAAAAAAGCATATGCAAACTGCACAGAGCTTGGAGTTTTTCCATCTCTAGTCTCAAATCAGACAAGACCTTTTTTCCCCTCCATAATCTCCAGAAAACTTTTTGAATTAAACAGGTAGACATTGTGGGAAGAATAAAGTACTGCAGTTAGATAAAGAAGTAACACCTGTTTACGTTGTACTTCCTATCACTGGGTTAGGATTTAACAGGATGGGGGAATATATCCCCCCCCTTTTTTTTTTCCTATACTATCTATGAGCACCACGTGGCCTCGCTTTTGAAACTGTCTCTCAACTAACTTCAGATTAGGTAGTAAATCACATGTAATATTAAACAGAATTTACATTTAGATGGTATTTGCGGTAATGTGAGCAATGAGGCAATAACATTCAGGATACATTTTGGCATGGCACCAAGGCTTTTAACTACTGTCATGTGTCTTGCAGGTGGCAAGAGTGACCGTCAGGATAGTAATAACATTTTCTAAATTTTCTAGAACTTGAATTTATATTACTGTAAAGATTTCTATAGACTGTAAGTACTCCAAGGAATAGTAATATTATTATTACTATGTTATTTTATCCAATTTTCTATTGATAGGAGTACAGTTAACATAAAAATAAATGAGTTGCATGGTCTGATATTTAAGATACTTCTTACTTCGTTAAAAAAGAAAACCATTCTTACTGACAATTTTGGGACAAATTTATAAAAGAAAATCCATTCTTATTTTAGTTCTGGAATAAATAATTTCACATATTGAGAGAAGTAATACAGTAATTGGTCAACTTGAACAAAATAGATTACTTTGGTAGGTGTACAACATTTGTGCTTTTTGGATTAAAAGAACATTTATTTGTAATTATTACCAAATTAATCTTCTGTGTTCACTAAATGCTCTAGTACTAGCATTCTTGATTAATTATATGATACTTTAAGGTGTTTTGGTTTTTTCTACACCTCTTCCAGAGACTTTTTTCTTTTCCAAGTCATTCCATTAAAAGACATTCTCTCCCTCCCTACTCCTCATTTATAAATACAAAAATGCCAAGCTGTTCAGATGCAAGACTGAATGTTGAATTCCAGCAAATAATTAGTGGTTTATTTCTAGTTGTTACAGCAATTGATAGAAGAAATAATACAACAAAACAAAACAAGGATGTGATCTAAAAAACCTTGACAAGGCATGAAACTGACTCGCCTCTGTGAAACTGGTCCTGATTAATCACCATTTTTCCTTGTGGCTTCTGACAGTACAAAAATGGCTAGATTTAGGAGTTCTAGTTTCAGATTAAATAGAGTCAGGAAAAGTCTTAAAGGCAAATTTAAAAATAATATTTTTAGTTGAATAAAATAAACACTGCGGGGAATATGCTACTGACAGATAAGTGGTTTGAATATTTACCTATGAAGGGGTAGTTATTTGAATAGATAAGTTAAGATTATGAACATTGCATTAAACTTGCAAAGTATTCCTGAATGTATATTTCACTTCCAAGATGATAGTCAGATCCTCTCTAGCTTTAAAGTATGCCTAAACATAGGCATATAAATACGCTCACCAACCTCTAATTACTCACAAAATGCAAGTAAAACTAAAACCAAACACTTCAAATTTAGCTACTGCCAAAATTAATACTGCCTGTGAAATGTCCTACTTCTCTCATTAGAGCATGCATTTTAAGACCAGTCTCTTACTATATTATTGCTCACTATTACTTCCATAGGTCTACTGTCTCATTCACCACATGGAAGGAATATAAATGAGCAATAGCTCAATATTTGCTTCTGTCTCCAGTTTCTACAAGTAAAACACAGCCACCTTCTTATAAATATTTACCTTTTGAGCAAAATACACAATAAGCCCCAGGATCAAATGAGGAAGTACTGTTTATTTCAATATTAGTTCAGGAAAATCTGCAAGTCCTCAGGTCCTATATTCTCCTTTCCATTGATGATTTCACAGCATCTAAGCCATTTCCAAGACAAAAATCACACTAATTTTCAGCTAGGCATTACATACGAGAGGCAGACTTGAGGTTCTGAGGAACCTCAGAATCAAGTTCAGCCTTGATATAACATTTCTAAATCAGTGGACCTGATCAGCAGAGAGAGTAGGGCTGTTGAAGGAGCAGCAGCCCAATGAAAGGGCCCTGGAAGTGCAGAAGAGATCCTATTCTCAAGGCTCTCTGACAGCTGCAGAAGCAATGCTGAGTTCAGGCAGCAAGTCCTGGATTTGCCTCTGAAAGTGGCTGGACCTGAAAATTGTTCACATTTCTCAAGACAAACATGAAGCAAAGAGGTGGGGTCAAGTGAGGAATATCTGAAGGAAGCATGTGTTTCGTTATATGATTACAAAGAGATCATTAGAACAAATAGTACCAAGAGGGTCTGATGTTCAGCAACTGAAGTTCTTTCCAAGGAAGCTGGATGTTGAACTCAACTACTTTTGAAGTCTATTAAGTTATATTAACAACTCTTTGGCAAGCTTCAGCTGGAAATTTGATTATACATTCTTTCCTTCTCCTTCAGAAATTGGTGAAGTAGGAGTTATTTTGCCACTGAAATGCTTCCTTTGAAGTTGGAGTTGACCCTGGAGGTCAACTGACCGTTTCAGAATAGAGGCCAAAGACATGGGAGCAAAGTTTGATATGTTCTCTGTCTTTTTTTTTTACATGCTTTAGCATTCATTATCTTTCAGATAGAGAATTTTCATCAAAGATAGACAAAATTACTTTAAAATCATTAAAAATACAACAGAAGTGTCTGTATAAAGATGCATAAAGGGCAAATTTTGGAATAAAACTTTTCTTGATAATTCAACTAGAGAACTGCAAAATTTCCTTCAAGCAAACTGACTATGATTGAACAGAAAAAAGCTCTGGTGTCATAAGCTGGGAACTAAGAGGTGCATAATTACCATAGTAAGTTAAGACTGAAAGAAATAAGCTGACTTGCTACAGAACATAAGAGGAGCATAGACAGAGGCAGATGAAGTGAGACCCTCAGGCTGTAACAATGGAAGTCCATGACCTCCTTGAAGTTCTTAGCATCTGTTTGTTCAGCCTCATTTTGATAATCCCAATTCCTATCTTCTTTATACAACCTATTATCCTCAAGTTGACTGTTAGGGTTGAGGTCAGAAACTGGCAATGGAAGATAGAGTCTGTGATTCCTCATGTACTGGCTCTCAAAACTTTTAGAGGCCTCTAGAAAGGAGTGACAATGGATTAAAGGACAATAAAAAGTGGCAAACTCTTCCTACAGAAGGTTTGGTGAATACAAATTTCTACCTATTTTTTGGGGGGATGTGTGGGGCATAGGGGGGGTGTGGGAAGGAAAACTAAACTTTCCAATTTGGCTACTAAATATATCCAATTGACTACATGCTCCTGAATACAAAAGCAGTTTTTATGTGTATACAAAAGCAGTAATACAGTGCAAAGCATCGAACATAAGCCAGTGATGGAGCAGAGCAATTGGCTGTATTGAGTATGTATGTATCTTTTGAGATAGAGACACAAAAGTTTTCCTCCTCCTTTATGCAAGCATGAATAAAGGAAAGGACGTCTTTGAAGTAGGGACGCTTGACACAGAAGAGTAAGCTCAAGTGATAAACTTGGATGAAGATCTTAAAGTATTCTAATGCTTCGTAATAGACTTTCTACAGTTGCTAAGAATACAAAACTAACTAAATAAAAAATCGTAACTTCAAAATGCCCCTACAAAAACCAGAATCAGTTCCTTCAGGTTTGCAGCTCCAAAAATTTTTTGTAACTGGGAGGTACACTGGAGAGACAAGGCGTGCAAATTCAAATGTTAATCGAAACGTGCAACTTCCATTCAAAGAAAGGTTACAGACATAACTAGGAAAATGTAAAGTCTATCAAATGAAGGGAGGGTGGAGAAGTCGTCAGTGGCTCTTTTTGCCTAGTAAAAATAGAAAAACTGTGGAAGAATAAAGTTTCTCTCTGGAAACACATGAAGATGAAATTACTTGGTAAAGAAAAATCTACTTAAACCATAGGACAGAAAGTAAACAGTTGTAAATTGTCCATTAATTAATTTAGGATTAATTAGGAGACAAGTTCTAACTAGAAAAAGCTTACAACAGGACTTTTTTGCCTGCATTGCATCTAGCTAATTTTATAGTGGAGCATGAATCATTTATGAAATGTGCTGATTGATTGCAAGAGGAGCAGACTTCACCCAGTGACTTAGGAAGTGTCTTAGAATCCTGTTTGTCTAATAGGAAGAAAAATAAAAAGAAGAAAAAAATAGGAAGCAAGTTCTGGCTATCTAGAAATGACGCACATCACTTCTATAGATAGAATTGCTCATTTAACTACATGCAGGAAAACATTTCCCACAAATGAGCTCTTTGCAGTCATCCTGAATTCTTTAAGATGTTTTTACCTGTCTTGCTTGACCAACAACTTGAAAAATTTTCCTTCTCTGCCTTCTTTTTGACCTAAAGTCACTGGATACTAATGGCACAAAACTATTTTAAGAGACTGAAAAGCAATTACAAAACATAAACAGGCAGTAGACAGTCTAATATTTTTCTTATTACGTATTCATTTCTTCCTCTTGTAGTCCTATTAAAGCCAGATGGTCTACTTACAAAGCAAACTCCTCAGGGACTAAAGCTGGCATAAACTGGCCAAGTGCAATACACAGGAACCGTAACTGTCATCAAGGTAAACACATAGGTTAAAAATTTTCAAGCCAGGTCCAATATTGAAATAGTTTAATCATTTTCGTTTACAGGTTGATAACACCTAAAACAAGGCCTGTTAGCTATTATTTTGCCATGACTGCAGTTCATCCACGCCTCAAGCTACAGTCATCCCATGGATTGCAGGTAGTATTATCTACAAAGAACTATACTAACCTAAATGCTACACTGGCAAAAAAAAAAAAGAATGAAATAGAAGAAAATCCTCTTTTATTCCCCACACACAGTGTCTCCAGCCACACAGAAACAGAGGATGTGCTTTGTCTAAGGCAACTCTTTCACTGTCGTTTGCAAAACTAATGGCTAGAAAGACAGGTATGGATGCTACATCAGCCCAGAACATTAAACCATTAAGTTTGGTCTTCTAATTAAATCTTTTTCGTTTGGGTTTTTTTAAGTAATCCATTTAGCTATTCAACCAAATGAGTGCTAACTTTTTGTAAGAGTCTACAACTAGGTTTCATTAACAAGAAAGCCAGTCATTAAGGAACAAAGCAAACAGGCAACATGTTTAATGTTTTCCAATAACATCCTGATAACAAATATGTAAATGGAACATAAATCATACTTTTCTTAATCAATAAGAACCCAAATATAGCTAGTAGATGCTAACACAGAATGACCATTCCCTTTGCAAAACTCACTAAGTACAGTCATCCATAACTCCATTATTAAAAATAAAACACTTACCCCAAAACAACCTGTAGTCTTTCAGATTGCACAGACAAAATTCTGTCATGCTCTTCTAGTTCTAGGGAAGAGCTTTCCAAACGCAAGCAAATTGGCCATCAAATAGAGTCTTGTTCTTTTCTCTGTTACTGGGCAGTTTGGTTAGGATTACTACCATTTCAGCACCGCATCAACTCTCATAACCCCTGTTTCTTTGACAGAGGAAGGGCTGCCTTAGGGATGAGGGGTAGTATTGCTCCCATCTTTTTACCTCCTCTGGATACTGGGCAGTGGTATGCCATGCCAGCAGCCCTCAAAGAAGACATGTATTTCCCCTCATGTGACCCAGAAGTCAATGTAGGTTGAGAACTGAATAGAACTTCTTACAAGAGGGGCCTTTTATAACATTGAACAGCAGAATCCAACAATTATTTTCCTAACTTTATGAAATAGAGAAAGTTCATGTAAGAATTATGAACCACCACAATTTCAAATATTGAGATATGTAATTGAATAGCTAGGTCACTGGATGAATTTCAGCTCTCAAAATTAGAAAAATATCTTCATACAGGCCCTACAAATGGTCTCAGAGCAGAGTTCTGCACTGCAGGACACTACCAGTCACCTAAGTGACCTTTGGGTGCTACGTCAGGAGACAGTCTCACAATACAGCAAGATTTTATCAGGACACTTTTGGATACAGTAAGACACAAATTTCAGCCACTGTCTTTGACAGGTGAAGAAATAGCTGCCAAAGCAGAGATTAAGTCCAAATGGGAAAGAAGAGATTAAGTCCAAATGGGTTTGTAAGAAGTTTGCATTCATAGGAGAGGAAAAAAAACCAAGCAAGTACTTAGGAGAACACACATCCTCTTTGTTTTTTAACTCAACATCCTGCATTATAAAAACCGGGATATCGAGGAAGAGGAACCATAACCTTGATTCATTTCCTATTACATGAAGCTGTGCAGCAACTTTGTCTGCAGCAGGTTCAAACACAGTTCAACATAGGTTTGTAGGTTAGCCTGCTTTTAGTGCTTTTCATCTCTGATAGTTCAGCAAAGAAGATTTTTATGCCAGCACCCTTAAAATGCAAAAGCAGAGGGAACACAACTTCAGATGTTATATAGGCCAACAACAACAGACGAGGAAGACCTTTGCTCATATTGATTTTTACCCAAGGATGGGGAGTTAATCTTTGCATACAAAACAGTTCTGCATTCCCAGACTTTCCAGAATTAAAATTTCAGCTACTATTGAAGACTTTACTTAACAGAAAACTAAATAACTAGAAAAATAAATAAATAAAAATTCCACATTTATTGACATAATACCCAAGTTTGCTGACACACAGTTTAGGGAAATTCATACTTTGAACTCATTCAAAGACATAAAATGATTTTAATAATAAACCTGTATAAACAGACTAAAGGCAAAATGAGATATTTCAAGGTAGAAGCAAGGGGATGGCTGTTTGGTAGAAATTTATCCTTTACAGGTCACTGTATACTCCAAAAATACAAGATTTAAAGTAATTAGCATAATTTTAAATGAATATTCCATATTTATGTGAGATTGCGAACATCCTTAAAATCAGATTAAAAACTCAAGGTATTGTAGATTACTAATATAGTTTATAAAAGAATACTCTAAGTGCATCTAGGCCTAAATAGAAATGAAATAATGTATGCAAAACTGTCTTTTCACTGAGAAGCAATTTTCCTTGAGGCATTAATTAGAAGCAATTTGAAACAATACAAAAAAACCCCATGAGCTTTAGGTAACAATCATAAGGCAACGAAGACTGAAAAGCCAAACCAAACTAAAAACAGTTTGGAAGAACTACTGTTTTTCTATAGCTCTGTCCTTGGTACTTCACTATATTCAAGTACATGGATTTCTCAAAAAAAAAAAGAAACTAAAAGACATAGAAAGAAATTCAGTTTATAATGATTTACAACCCTACGGAATCTATCTGAAATCAGAAGTCCTATATAGCTTTGAAAAGCTGGTTTTGAGATTTATTTGCAAAATTACCTACAGTCCAATCTCAAGATGTTAGAGAAGTTATCTATAGGATGCCACTTTGTAAGTATTTTTGAAGTATAAACTACCTTATTAAAGTCATATTGTAATACATTCCCCAATTACAGTATAAAAAAAACTATTAAAATCCTTTCTGCACTGAAATTGCTATGAAAATCTCAAATGCTTTCAGAGTTGCCAGGAATTTGCGCTCTAAGCTTTTCACCAGAGTTTCAGAAAACAAGCTTGCAAACAAGAATTCCAGTCCTTAGCCTCAGCTCAGGCTTCACAAATTCTAGCTCACAGATCCTATCTTAAAGACAGGCTGTGTCACAAGCTATTGTGAGGTATAAGCTATATAACTTTTCAATTACATTTGTCTGGACCTGAGAAAATGGTAACAGAACAAACCCATACCTGAAGTAGTGAGGAACCACCAACCCACTCTTAATGTTAGCTAGAGCTTTTTTTTTTTCTTTTTTTTTTTTTCTTTTCACTCTTTTGTTTTTTTTATATATATATACACACACACATATATATGGAAAAAAAATTATGCTGGTCTCTAAAAGTTTAGGAATTTATTTAAGGTTACAAAATTGACACATTTGAACAATATGGGAAATGATGTGTTCAGATTCAGATAAACCTTTAAATGGAGATTATGTAACTATTTAATCTAAATTAATTCAGTTTCAATTATCCTAAATGGCAAAAGAAGTTGCAAATCAGAGCCATAAGATATAACAGTCAAAAAAAAAAATATACCACTGAAAACAGCCATTCATATAATCTGTTAAAATCTCTAGATATTAATGCATCAACAGACAACTGCTAAGCCAACTGCACATTTTAGTTTCTTGAAAAAGGAAAAATCATCAAATGCTTCTGTTCATGTAGTTTCTCTCTTTGATTGCTACCAATTAAAAATTGCAAGTTAATCCTTAATAATTTGTTCCTTGATCAGATAGCACTTTGATTTGTTATAGCTATATATGAACGATGGGCTGCACGTGCCAATTAATTTTTATCAAATACTGAGGCATAAGTGCTAAGAAACAATAAGGAGCATATGAGGCTACAGTATACTTAGGATATATTATAGCCAATTAGAAAATTAGTAATTAGAATAGACTGTAAGGGTGTTTTTTTTCTGGAGTTCTACTAAATCACTGTTTCAGTTTCAAAAAAGCATACAAAAAAATGGAAACAGCAAATTTAACTGGCCTCTTGTAAGCCCATCTAAGACACATTTTTCCATTACTGTTTTTTTTATAAAAGGCTCCCTTAAAACTGCATGTCAAGAATATGATAAACTTTCAAGGAAGCCCTTGAGGGGGCTTCCCTTAAGGGGGAAGAAGGGGGGGAAAAGAAGGGAAAAGAAAGACAAGAAAAATAAATAAATAAAAGATTCTATTGTATTCAAGGTAGTGGTAGAAAGGTTAAGGAATTAAAATTTTTTTTTTTTTGCATATGAATACATATACTATATAGCAAAAACTTTCCTCTGAATATATTTCTTTTACTTTCACAGGTAACTTCATGCTCTATATATTCCATCTAGCTTTTAAGTTAAATTCCTTTTCAACAAATTAATCAGGATTCCAAGAAGTTTTCTATTCAACAGAAATAAATGTTTTAGGCATATATATTGCAGATCAGTGGAAAGTTGAAAGATTGTTAGCTTGTTCTGAGAACAGCAAAACTACTGAAATCTGATTTCTTTCTTCTTACCCTGATATTAACTTCAGTTTCCCTCTATGACACAGTGAATGAGTAAGAGACAAAAGTACTGTATAGGCATACAAAAAAATTTAATAGCTATAATTTTCATCCCTAAAATGAATAGCATATGAGAAATTTCAGCATATCTATCTTGTCACTATTTTTCCTACAATCTTCTGCTGGGTTCAGCAGTTATTTTTTAAATGTGAGCAGAAAAAGTTTCTTCTTAAAAATATTCTTTTCACACTCTCTATTGCCTAACAGAGACAAAAAATTATGTGCATATGTGTATGTGTGTAATACTGTGATTATTAAAAATATATATCTTTTGATAAATGAATTTGATTTTAGAACAGAAATTCTATCATTAAATTATTTTGCATTTCCACTATGTTTATCTGTAAAGTAAATTAATAAAATGGGCAACTTATTCCTTGTTAAATAAGGAAAAACAAAGTCTGTTATTGTAAACTTCATTTTCAGATATCATAAACAATCATTTTAAACTGGACTTACAGGCAGAACATCGTTTCCTTATTTAAAAAGGCTTAATATTTTCATTTATTTTTTGCACACACTGTTTCTCTCACATTCATTCTTCAGCACATGGGACATTATTTTCATACTAATACCTAAGGAATGCCAATCACCTGGATTTTTTTTCCTCCACACACAACATGAAATGACAGTGTACAGCTATTGAAGGTGATGAGCCTGTCTTGCAGCACAGCACTGCTCTGGGGGATGGGGAGGCAATAGCAGGAAGAGAAAGAAGGGCAAGCACCAGCATGAGGAGCAGTGCTGAGCAGGGAGCGGGTGGACGTCCAGCCAGGACACCCAGACAATCAAGCCTCCCCACTGGGGCACATGGTATGATCATGACTCGGTGAGAAGCTGAGTAGGACGCTGGCTTCCATACTTGTGATTTGGTGCATTAATGGAATGGAAATCTTCTTCCCTGCTGTATAATTATTTTGATGCTCATGGTATTTATTCTGTCACCCACCTACAACAGGATTCTAGCAATAAAACTTTTTTGAATTCACACAGATCTGAAGTCAGTCACAAGAGAAAAGCAATTCGCTATTTCAATATTTCAGACCTCTGGAGTTAACAGAGGGGTACTGGCTTATGCTAGGAAGTGCTGACACTCACTCCCCCCACTAAATGTTATTCAGAATTAAAGAAGTCTAAATAACACCTCTATCTTTTAGCGGATCAGAAACAGATGGAGTGCTACTGTTGCCAGCTCATCTATCTGCACTTTGTTCAGTGTGGGAGTTTTTTCTTCTTTTAAAGCAGATTTGTAAGTTTACCTTCTCCATACCCAGTACATGAATATATGATAATATTGAGCAAGAGAAGATCCTGTCCACCCCATAGTTTAAGGAGCACGATTAACGAAATGACTATTACAAATCATCAGCTAACATCATGTCCGTTTCCAGCAAGTAAATCAATAGCTCTATTCACAACAGGTTTCACAGACAATCCAACCCCAGGAAAGCCACTCATACTTACAAATTATAAAGCATATCAGCCATGTTGCTGCGGTAGTACAAGGCATTTCTATAGGCGCTTTCAGCTTCAGAAATCTTGCTCTGGCTCTTGAGAACATTTCCAAGGTTACCCCATGCTGTCAACAGGAGAAAACAGTATTCAGAAAGAGCTACAATCCAATTACATGTGACAAAGTATCAGGAAGTTCCTCAGGGAAACAAACCCCACAAAGAAACTATTTTTATGGAAGGGGAGGAGAGGTTGCTTGTTTTTTATCCCCGGATTGTCTGGATCTCTGCATCTTACTGTGAGACTCACATTTCATAGTGGTGATTTGCATATATTCTGTGTACATAAAGCTTCTGGGTGGAAAAAGGATTTTTAAGAACCACATATGTCTCCATGCTTTAGAAACTACCATAGCAAAGGACCATCTTATTTGATATTGTCTCTAAAAATCCCCAGAGTAAAATGTGAACTGGGACATCTTAATAGTTTTAGCTTTTTTCCTAGCCTATCTACTCTAAACAGCAAGACTTTTTTTCTGGAGTAGACACAGGTCTCTCTGAAGTATGAAAATTGACAAGTTATGCAGGAATTGAAAGAACAGCTAGGTAAGTAACCAGGATTAAAAGTATACCACATAGATAGAAACATACTACACATATCACTAAAATGCTTTTTTTTTCCCCTAGGTGAAAAACATGTGGTTCCTTACCATATGTTATAAAACACATTTTTACATCCTATCTATAAAGGACTAGAGATAAAAAAAAATTATATTTAAGGCTCCATACGTGTTCCCTTTGCAGTGTTGTTGACTGGCACAAAACCTGTACTTACTAAAGAAACTGGAACTAATGTTTTATAGAAAATACAGCCCATTTTATTCACAGTTTAGGAAGCTAATTTAACTGGCATTGTAATTATAGTCTAGGCATACATGGAAAAAGAAAACATTATGTTTATAAATGCATATGCTTATAAATGCATCAAAGTTCTTTCATAAAACAGTTCTACTTTCACAAGTTAATTTTTTTTTATGAGCAAGAATAATGGAAAGATGATGCATGTCCTTTCCACCAAACACACAATATATAGCAAACTATTCTCGCCAGATGCACTAACCATAAACATTAGCTCAAGTACCAGTTAAATGCTGCTGCTTCCGTTACTCAAGCCCTTTCTTTACTGGAATTTGTATCAATCCTGAGTAATGAAAACTTTCCATGTAGTTATAATGTGACACTGCTAAATAGGTTCATAATTATTTCAGATACAAGGTTTTTCCTTAGAAAGTGCATTGCATTCAAGCTGCTGTGGTTAGCTACAGAAGCATCCTGCCACAGGGACAGAAACAGCAGCAAATACAGCATTTTCCTCTGAGCACAATAAACTAATTATTGCTGGGAAAAAAATAATGGAATCCTTTTAGGATTCACAAAAATAATGTCATCCAACTGTGCACAACATATTTCGTAAAAACAAACAATAAATACAATATTTACTTGAGAAACAAAGCTATCACTTCTGTGAGTCACTTCATTTTAGCCTAGTATTTCATAAGATGAGAAATAACTTAAAGGGTATTTATCACTAAATTGACAAAAGATGGAAAAATGTTCAAACATTCTCTCATTTAATGAAATAAAGCTACTGAAAATATTCTCAGATTCAGTAAATTTTTACACACTTTGATGATATATATGCAGAATTCTGAATTTATTTCCCCATTACTGCTACTATTCTTTCTCCACACACAGTAAACATTTTGGAAGTAGCAATTAAGGGAACTTGCCAGCATACAAACATGAACACTTGTAAGAAAAAGACTTTTTTTTTTTTTTTTAAATCTCTGTGAAAACACAGTCTGATGTTGCTTCTGCAGTATATGACCATTCAGTTTCCCATAGTTGTATCTTCCATATCTGCAGCTACTTTTGTTTTCACTCTAATGTCTCATAACAGAGCATTACATTAAATGACCATTTGGACCGGTAACAGTTTCCTGATATATAGTTACCTGCTCCAACCACTTTGAAGCTCAGTAAATGAAAATATCTACAGAAGAATTATTTGGTTCATCTTTTAACCTGTTAGACTGGAAAAACCCTAATAACACCGCTAAATGTAATAGTTTCTCCTCTGTACTTCATTTCATGCTGTACTCCCTATTATTTAAGTTTATATAAATTTTAAGGCAATACTTTATTCTACATTCTGCAGAATGATCTGTGTCAAGTTTTTAGTATAAATCAGTATTTAATCTGAAATATTTTATTTGAAATGTATTCCACTTAGACTATGTCTATGTCTATATGTCTAAACATATAAAACTGAGAATAATTAATTTAATGGGATATAAGGTCAACTCATGGCTTCGGGACTGGTGTTATCAGCAGGGCTTTGGGTTTTTTTGACCATGGGCTGCTATACAAGACACCAGGCCTGCTGGTGGCAGGTGGGATGTACCTGTCCCAGAGGGGGAAAAGGATTTTGGGTCAGGAGTTAGCAGGGCTCATTGAGAGGGCTTTAAACTAGATATGGAGGGGGAAGGGGAGATAATGAGGCCTGTTAGGAACAAGCCCAAGGGAAGCATGACAGGGCTTGAAGGATGGTGGACTAGTGAGGACTCTCACTCTGACATTTCATTTGAGAGAAGGGATAGATGTTTAGAAATCATGGAAGCACCTGAGAAGGGTCTGGTAGGAAATGGGGTTCACACTCACAAAAAGGTGCTGGGATCATTAGCTCATCTGAAGCGTATCTATACCAATGCACACAGTATGAGTGACAAACAGGGGGAGCTTGAAGCCATGATGCACCAGGAAAACTGTGACATAGTAGCTATCACAGAAACGTAGTGGGATGCCTCACACAACTAGATTGCCACAACTGATGGCTACAAGCTCCTCAGGAGGGATAGACAAGGAAGGAGAGGTGGTGGAGTGGCTCTGTGTGTTACAGAATGCTATGAGAGCTTGGAAATCAAGCGTAGTGATGACAGGGTTGCTAGTGTTTGGATTAGGTTAAGAGTCAAAATAAAGCCGATATCGCTGTGAGAGTCTGCTACAGACCTCCCAAACAAAGTAGTGAGGTGGATGAAGCTTTCTATAAGCAGTTGGGAGAAATCTTGCAGTCACTTGCCGTTGTTCTTGGGGGGGGGGGGGGGGGGGGGGGGGCCAAGAGTCGTCGCTTCTGGGCTCGCGGGAGTAA
>WTSP01019468.1:31443-62117 GCA_025331215.1 Actenoides lindsayi | reverse complement strand
GTATGAGTACGAATGAGCGGGTTGGAGGGGCGGTGGGAGGAGCCGTGAACGACTTTAACCTCCCATGTATCTGCTGGGAATACAACACAGCAGAGAGGGAATAAGCCAAGAGGTTCAGGGAATGGGTGGATGATAATTTCCTCACATACCTTGTAAGTGAGCCAACCAGGGAAGATGTCCTCCTGGACATGCTTCTTGTGAACAAGGAAGAAATTGTGGGGGAAGTAAAGGTTGGAGGCTGTCTAGAGCACAGTGATCATGAGATGATTGAGTTTTCAACCCTTAGAGAAACAAGGAGAAGGGTTAGTAAAACTGCCACCTTAGACTTCTGGAAGGCAAACTTTGACTGATTGACAAAGTCCCTTGGGAAGTTTCCCTGAAGGATATAGGAGCCCAGGAAGGCTAGAGCTCAACCTAGCTACAGCTGTGAAGGATAATAAAAAATGATTCTATAAGTTCATTAACAACAAAAGGTGGATTAGGGAAAATCTCCATCCTTTATTGGATGCAGAGGGAAACATAGTAACAAAGGATGAGGAAAAGGCTGAGATGCTCAACACCTACTTTGCCTCAGTCTTTAGCAGTGGAACTGGCTGTTCCCTGGACACCCAGCCTCATGAGCGAGAAGACAGGGAGGGGAAACAGAATGAGGTCATCACATATAAAGAGGAAGTGGTCAGTGATCACTTGGATGCACACAAGTCTATGGAACCAGATGTGTTACACCCAAGGGTGCTGAAAGACTTCGGGTCATCTTTATTGATGATCTTGATAAGGACACGGAGTGTATCATCAGTAAGTTTGCAGATGACACCAAGTTAGGCAGGAGTGTTGATCTGCATGAGGATAGGGAGGCTTTACAGAGAGACTTGGATAGAGTGGATCGATGGGCCAACATTAGCAGTATGAGCTTCAACAAGGCCAAGTGCCAGGTCCTGCACTTGGGCCACAACAACCCCATGCAATGCTACAGGCTTGGGGAAGTGTGTCTGGAAAGCTGTCTGGTAGAAAAAGACCTGGGGGTTCTAATTGAGAAGCGGCTGAATATGAGCCAGCAGTGTGCCCAGGTGGCCAAGAAAGACAATGGCATCCTTGCTTGTATTAGAAACAGTGTGAGCAGCAGAAGTAGGGAGGTGATTGTCCCCCTGTACTCAGCACTGGTGACACCATGCCTTGAATACTGTGTCCAGTTTTGGGTACCTCAATACAAGAGAGATATCGAGGTGCTGGAGCGAGTGCAGAGTAGGGCAACGAAGCTGGTGAAGGGCCTGGAGAATAAATCTTACGAAGAGCAATTGAAGAGTGACTGAAGGAGCTGAGACTGTTTAGTTTGATGAAGAGGAGGCTAAGGGGAGAACTCATCACTCTCTACAACTACCTGAAAGGACATTGTAGAGAGGTTGGTGCTGGTCGCTTCTCACAGGTAATTAGCAATAGAACAAGATGGAATGGATTCAAGCTGCAACAGGGTAGGTTTAGACTGGACATTAGCAAAAAAATTTTCACAGAAAGAGTAGTCAGGCACTGGAATAGGCTGCCCAGGGAGGTGGTGGAGTCACCATCCCTGGATGTGTTTAAGGGTCATTTAGGTGTAGTTTTGAGGGACATGGTTTAGGGGTGAACTTTGTAGAGTAGGGTTAATGGTTGGACTTGATGATCCAAAGGTCTTTTCCAACCTGCATGATACTATGATACTATGATAATAGAAGAAGTGATAGCAGAAAATAGCAAACACGAAACAATCTCACAATCATTAAAAGAAACATGAAAACCAAGGTCTTTTTACTTTCCCAAACTATAAAAGATTTAAATACAGAATTAGTTAGATGAATGACTTAGTTCTATCTGGAAATGAACATTTTGATGTAACATTTTGTAGAACAAATGTGTATTTGTAGAGATCATACTGACAGCCTTAACAGAATATCTGTTAGTCAGAGGAACCACATCTTCTTTGTTTGTTCCTATATAAGAGGGAGAAAGAGGATCTTCTACATGAAAAAGAGGCTACATCATCTACTCAAAGAACTTCACTCCTTTTTTTTGTCTTAAGTAGTGAAATTAACCTTAGGAAAAACAAAGACTTTCAATTATTAACTACATCTTTGCAATCCAATTTATCAATCCATGTAACATCATTGGCTCAATGACATGTGCATTCAGAAATAGAAACAAAATCACACCTGAATGAAGCTACATCCCTGTTAAAAACATAACTTACAACTCCAATTAAATTTCCTCACTCAGCTATTTTCCATCTGTACATGGTGAGAAATTAAAATTTAATATTCTTAAAAGAAAAAGAAATTAGGTCAATAATTCTGGAATTTGAAATGGATTTTTATTCCACTTATTATTACATATTTTTCATATAAAATCTGTAATATCTGAAATTGCAAAAGAGATCATTTAATATTCAGAAGGTGCTAAAGTATATAAGATATCAAAATTCAATCTTTAATTATAAATTCACTTTTTCCTCAATTGAAGACTACTCAGCACAAGAGAAAAAGCAAGCTGTGAATAAAACAGCTTTGTAATATTTACTTTCTGCTTGCTGCTTAATTCCTATGTACCAACAATGAGACCAAAACAATCCCAAGTCTTTCAGAAACAGTACTTCATCATAGCCTGAGAACAAAGGTAACATTCACATACTTCACTCACCTACAAAACACTCAATCCATTTAAAATTCACTTCACTGTCTACTTTTTCAGAGATCACACAATATAAATGGCCATACTAAAAATAAAACCTATTTCATCATCTTTTATCCTAAACCAATTATACATTGAAAAATTTCATAATGCTTAAGAATTCCTACACTAGTTACATTTCTTTGCAGGAAAATGTAATATTATAAAGGGGTTTTGTTGCTGTTGCTGTTTTTAAATAAATAGCAGGAAAATTACATACCACTGAGTAGGAAAATAAAGAATTTCTTAAGTGTTATCATTTTGGCCATATCAAACTAGATTTCTATTAAAGATTACATTTATGTTATCTTGCAGCAAGAGTAGGTCAAGTTCTCAGGCATTTAGTTGCTTTCAAAATGAAAATGAATATGACAAATTTGAGCTTCAAATTTTACATGATTAATTTCTCAACTACCTACTCGAAACTAAGGATTAAGATTTAACAAGCCTGAAAACTACCAGGTGCTTCTCTAAGTACCTTCAATCTGGAATAGAGCAAGACAAACAACAGTGAAGCAGGAACAACATTGTCCAATCTAATCTGCCTGGATTTAAGAAGCACATCTTATTCAAGAGAACAGCTGAACTTTCGGCTTGTAACTGAATTATGAAAACAAACAAGAAACGGAAATGAATGTGTTCACATTTCTTCATTTAAATAAATCTTTCCCTTTTCACTGATTCAAGAATCATTCTATGCTATTCAGTGAAATGGAAATAAAGCAACAAAGTACAGTTTCAGAGAAAAGGACTCAGGTGGTTGTTGATTACTTGTTGATCAGCACAGATGTTGATTACTTGATCCAATAGTTTCCTTCAAAAATAAATAAAATTACGAATCATTAACAAAGATAACCCAAAGTGTTAAAAAGGAGGATTCTCTGTCATTGCTATATAATCCATGAAAAAAATGAGATAATAATTGAATCTATTTGGAAATTCACAACTTAGTAACATCTGTTGTCAAAACACCTCTGCTGAAACATGGAGAGGAAAAAAAAAAAATCCTTCATTAAATCACCAAAATACAACATGGTAAACTTTGAAAAATACAGTGAACAAAAGAAAAACGCTGTCTTTTCCAGTATTTTGTGTCAGGGGGCAAATACTGCCTTTTGTAATTCTTTCTAGGAGCAAACATACTTGAAGAAAACCAATGAGTTAAAATGTAGTTCTCAAAGCTAAAAAAAAATTATATACAACATTCACAATTCACATCAACAAATTACCGAAGTTTTGCAATACTGTTCTCACCTTAAACTATCAGACTTACTCACAAAATAAAAGCTAAAACACAAACTGATGAATACATTAAAAACCATGAACTACATTGTTACTTCAGTGAAACAAACTACTTGAATAAAGACTGAAGTATTGTGGGAACTGCCAAGTCATTTGATATCACTTGTCAGCAGTTGCAAACTAGCAGCTTTAGTTCACACAGAAAAGCACATCAAGCCAAGAAAACTTCTACAGAGTTTTACAGGTATTTGTGCATTATTTACTATTCTTTAACTTGTGAAATCAGTAATAGCAGTTCCAGGCCCCATTCGCTCTCTCTACAATGTTTCTGCATTTCTCCTGACTCATAACAATTAATACCTCTATTTTTTCATAAACAGACTTTAGGGATGAAGAGATGCTGGTCCAGAAAAAAAGCCTTCAAATTATTTTATTGCAATGACAACCCTTTTTCAGAAGGTCTGCAAGATATCTGTTGCTCTCCATTATCACAATTGCATTTGTGCTCCCTCGCAACAGCTGTGAAAAAGATGCTCCTGAGCAATAATAATCGTAAGGGACACTAACACAGCAATCAGTAGGAGTTTAGAAATTGAGTCTTCGATTGTAAAAAAACACTAGCATAGAAGAAAATCCGAATCTGATATATGAACAAAGAACCGACTTCAGAGCTGTAACAATTTCTCCAGCAATGTAAATATTTGCACAATCCCATTACAGAGGGGTACAGGATAAGTATAAAATAAAAATAATTCCTGTCCTAGTTCAAAGAAAAAAAAAGCCCTGAATTATTAATTCGTTTAATGTTCAGCTTCAGTAGAATAACAGCATTTCCCTTTTTTGTTAATTCTGAGTAGTACTGCTCTCTGTCTTTTTGGAAAGAAAGCCTACCTCCCATGCATGGCAAAGGTGGGGAGCAAATATGACCAAAACCCCAACAACTAAACCAACTTTAACTTATGTAAAACCCATTAAAGAGCAAAGATGTGTAATTTTGAAAAGTTTTCTGCAATTCCAAAGTACATGAAAAGGTGATAAGAGAAAGCATTTCTGAGTCTAACTCCTAAAATTCTTTTTGTTTGGGTTTTTTTTTTAATAAAAGAGGCTTTTAAATGACAGGCTTTTGAAGAATGTTTTTTATTACACCTCCCTGCAAGTAAAAGAATGGGAGAAGCAAGATATCATTGTACCCCTGCCAAAAATGGAGTGGAAAGAGAACTATGATGATTATTCACACAGTTAGCAAGATTTTAGAGGTGATTTACTTGTACTTCTGGTAAGAGTAACTACTTTACTGCAAGTTAAGTAGTACTGCTACTTCACTAGAAGTAAAAATAACTACTGAAACTAATAAAACTACTATTACTTCTGTTAGAAGGTCATCTTTCGTAAAACACACTTGGGAGCAGGCAAAGCTTGTGTTTGGATAGAACAAATTAAAAAATTTTTAAAAGACTCTGAAGTCTGACATTCCTTTGAGCACGGTCTACTTCATGAGAAATAAGCTGAAACATTAAGACCAATGTTTGTAAATGGAAATTCATTCTAATGGAAATAAAACCAGGCTGAGATCTGCAACAGAGATCAAAAGCTTTCCAGTATCCAAATATTCCAAATTACCTTTCTTGGGTAACACATAAAGAAAGAGCAAAACACTAGTTACATCATTCATATTTGAAAGGTTATAGCCATAGCTATTAACGAACACCACCTTTTCCTCCTTGTTGAAAGGTTAGATTCATCAGCAGCTTATGGCTTTTTCCTTTCAAGGGTACTACTTGATAAAGCAGAGTGGTGCTCCAGTCTTTAGCATTCACATTTCATCAGGCACTCACTTTGTTCTAGAAGAGGAAAGAGTTTCACAAATGGAGGCATGATAGGTTTCCCCAGTAGAAATTCTGAAAGCTAGATTGCACACTAAAAAAAAGAAAAGGCAATGAAGAGAGTTCAACTTTTTAAATAGTTTTTCTGCAACACAGACTCACTATTTCTCATGAAGATATTCAGAAGATCAATTAGATAATGTTTGTTAAGTGGTTTGAGAAAAGTCCATGTAAATGCTGAAGTTACTACTTTAGAAGAACAGGTTTTGCATTAAGTTTTGCATTATGGTTTGTAGAAGGTATTTATAGTTTTCCTATTATTTCAAAGAAATTATTTTTTTTAATATGTCATAAATTCATTCATATAATTTGTAGTATTTTTCCTCTAAAAACTTGTTAATAAACATGTTTTGATCAAGTTACCTCATTTTGATAACAGCAAAAGTGCCACATTTCTTGTTTCCTTAAAGGGATGGTTTCTATATACCCATAATTTATGAGTTTAATCTACTTTATACATTGATTTTATTTTTTAATTTTTTTTTATATTGGTGGGTATGTGGTAATGTTGAGACAGACTGTTCTACAGATTTACCACCAAACTTTTATATATTATTGTGTTATTTATATTGTTTGTTCAACACTTCATTTTTTGATCAATTTCAGAGCTTTTGGAATGACAGCAGGTGAAAGAAAAACATAAATGAGAATTATGCAGAGGTCTGAAAGCTATCCGACACCATGTCAGCATGGGTACCGAACCAACTGAGTTTTGGCAGGCAGTGCTTCAGTTTTGTTTCTTAGTTTTGAAACCCTGATGCAAATGGATATGGATGCATGACACACTCTACTATGTACAACATCACTGCCTGATACATCTGCTCCACTTGCTACGTTACAGAAAATTTAACTTTTCCTCCTTAAAGGACAGCACAGTCAGCTCAACGAACTTGAGAGATAAGACTCAGCAGCTGGTAAAGTGTTCATAGGCTTCCCCATATACTCTGTATAGACTCCTTGATCTGCCTAGGACCTACTTGAAAGGTAATAGCAGTAATAATATAATCTACATTTATCAGTCATTTTATTTTATTTCAATGGAAATCCCATTGTCAAAGGAGGTAACTGCCAGAGGTTACTTCAGGACGGTTCATGACACAGCAGCTCTGGTGGAATTACTCTTTTAAGGACTTCCTGAACCTACCACCCTCCAAGGCCATTCAGTTCTGCCGCCCTGATTTTTGGGAAGGCTATGGTAAGAATGAGATTAATAAACTGATCCAGGTTAGAAAGAAAATATGAGACAAGGCAGATCATAGTGTCTTTAACATCTTATTTAGTCACTGTTCCATTCACAGCAGAGTGCGATCACACCTTTTTTTTTCCTCACCACTTCACAAGCTACGCATGTGCTGCAAGCGCGTGAACACCATAAGCCATTAGTGCTATAAAGTTCCCATACCATGAAACTTCACATGGGTCAGAACCACAGCACTGAACAGTGCTGACCTGAAACTTAATTGTGTTTTGTAGAGGCAATGGACTCAAATAATGCAAGAAAGCAAGAGGAGGCTAAAGGAGCAGAAAAACACAAGTGAAAGAAGAGGAAAACTCCGAGTACTCCAGACACCTCAGATTAACCCTGAAGAGCTTTTTAAAGCACCGAAGTGACTCGGGCAAGGAGGTGACCATGTACTATATCTGTCAAATCCTGTAACTTTTTCAACAGCAGGCATGGTTCTAAAAAAAATATCTATGATATATATATTTAAAATTTACCACTTATATCCCAAGTGGTGAACTGTTAGCCAGTGTCCTGCAGAAATGGAAGGGTGTGCTTAACTGAGTGAAATGACAGCCCTGGTCCTCTAAGACAGAACTAGATGGATTATGTTGCTCCTTTCCAGGAAAGGGGAACAGAGAGGACAGTGTCCTGAAAACATGCCAGAGGAGCCACAGGGAGTTGGGGAGTTGGAATCAGTGCTAGAGTTTGTCAGAGTGCTCAAATGACTTTTGTCAGATTCGGAAAAGGCAAACCAGTGCATATCCAGGAAGCAGGCTTTTCATGACACTTTAAGTTGTATGGTTTCATTTTATTTGTTTTATAACCCTTACTAGGGCAAGACAGTGCCTGTGAAGCTTTGCCAGTCAACACTTACCCACACTGGTATGGAAATACAGGTGGCAAGGAAGAAGGTGGGTCATAAAATAACTTTCTCCACGTTCTGCCAGCAGTGAAACTGAAGATACTAAGAATTACTAACTAGCATCTTTAATAGTTCATACACCAAATATCTTCTGTGTTCTAAGAACTGAAAGGAATGTTCAGTGTGCTACAGCATCCAAGCAAAGAGAAAGGAAGGACATTGAGCACTCAGTTTCTCTATTTTGTGATCGTTTCTGTAATTTAAAACAAAGCTGTGTGCAAGCCTTTTGTACCTATTGAAATTGCATCATTCATCCTTTAATTTTTGCATGTGTGAGGGCTGGGAATGATGATGGTTCAAGCCTGAGTATTAATAAAACTCCCTGCTACAAAGGAATGGTATTGGAACACTTAATGAAATATTTTGTATTTGTCTGTCTACACTGGGATTTTACACTGCCAGAAGTAGTATAAAGAGGCATGTGTGTAAATTACTCTCCTGTCCACATTAAAGGTTAGTTTCTCTATCAGATTTATTTAATGGGACCTCAGGATGTACTGGTATGAAATCCTTTATGGATAGGAAAATGAAGACATGCAACCCATGGTGAAAATCAGTATGTAAAGAAAAATTTTTCACAGCTGACAAATTTGAAAAAAGGTAAAATACTGAAACAATTAGATGATTATCTAATGTATTTAAGGAAATATGTCTAGCTTGAGAACCAGTCCAGATAATCTTGTTTTCCTCTAATTAAGAGTAACTCTTTCCATTAAAAAAAAAAAAAAAAAAAAATCAAGCTAGTTCCATAGTATACACAAATATGGACCAAAGGTCTGACTTTTAATCAAACTGGAAAATAAAATCTATCATTTTATGGTGAAGAAAACACCAAACTTAATCCATTTCACTTTGTATGCTGAAAAAAACCTCACATCTTGCCAAAGCTAATCCCTCCTTGACCAGGGGTGGAATTTATTTTTTTTTTGCACTGTAGGTTTTAGCACAGATGAGTTTGTTGAATGATTTTGCAAAAAACCTCAGGGAAGGCAGGGCAAGAAATAACAGTCTGATGAGTACATGTCTCAAAATAGGGGAATAGAGTCCATGTTACAAAATTATTTGTTATTTTAAATTCTTAGTATATTCAAAAAGAAAAAAAAATCTAGCTAGTAGTTAACAGATTCTCTTCCTATCCCCTTGCAATTCAGGATTCACAGATTAGACATGCCATTGAACTGTATTCAAGGGAAAACAAAAAAAAAAGTTAGTATCCTTGTTTCCAGTCCTCTGTGAAGGAAGAATACTGGGCTTTCTGGTATCTTGCTGAAGAAGTACATAATCCCACAGTGACATAGGTTTCATAGGAAATTACAGCACGACTGAAGAACTGAAAGAGACAACACTGTCACTGGAGAATAAATTCAGGCTTTGAACTGGCATGTAAACCACTTTCTTTCAGCTCTCCAACATATTTAGCATAATCAGACTGTTTTACTGAGGCTGAGCTGCCTGTGGGATACTCAAACGCTCTAGATAACTATGGCTGTTTCCCAAACAACTCACTAATGGTTATTCCTTCTACACTTTCTAATCATCCAGGGCAGTAGTACCACATATTTAGAGCCCTACACTATTTTCAGACAGGAGTCTTTTTATTTAACTTTTAAACAACTCTATGTGGTTCACTTACTAGTTGAGCTTTCTCTTTTAAAGCTGTTACAAGTGGAAGATAGAAAAAATATTTCTTGTTCATTTCAAGAACTCTGAAGCATCCTTTACAACATTTGTCCTTCAAATTCTGCTATTTTTCTTATGAACAGAAGATACTAAGCTTACCACATTATATCCTAGATAATTTATATATGGCAATAACAGACTTACATAACCATATAAATTTATATATTACTAACTACATTTAAAAAAAAATATAATTATAGACTTTGAATTTTACATATATATGATCATTTCATTATTGAATGCATTTTCCTATACAGAGGCTGTTATAAAGGGTTATTACTGATGGTTGGAAACAGTTTACAACACTGACAGAAGGTATACTACCTTTACAGCAATTTCTTCTTAAAAAAAAATAGCCAAACTTAAGTATCTGACCAAAGTTGAAAATAATAATAGAAGTCAAGGAAATAACTTGCAACATTTAGTCAAGTTCAAGTACCAGAAAGTTCTGGTGAAGGTGTTAGGAAGACTGACAATTAGTTGGTATTTTGTTTCTCTGACAATTATTTCCAAAAGAGTTGACTAGAAAGTATGCCAAGAATCACCGTAATGACTATGTATCCTGGTATTCATTTATTTACAAGCTCAGTAGAATTGTTATACTGTCCTAAATGTGGAGATGTTTTAATACAATAATGAATGACCAAAATTTTTTTTAAATGATCCAATAGTCTCACAAAAATAGGCAGTACAACTTTCATTCCAGAGGGAAAAAAAATGAGATTAAAGTAACTTGTTCAAAGGCTAAAGAAGAGATCATTAGCAAAATTGAAACAAATGAATGACTACCTAATTCCAGATGCTATCCTTATATTACCGATATTCCTTAACAGTGATGATATGCAATACTTTTATGCCTAATTATAAGCAGGTTTTACACTTTTAAAATCTGCTGGGTTTTGGCAACCGGTGCACTGAAATTATTTTCTTTCATAAAACTTTTTTTTTTGTTTGTTTTTTCAAAAACAGCGTTTCCTATTCCCTGCAATATTATTTGAGTCAGACCTTTACCACTTTGAAGCGATTTTATTATTAAGCGAAATGAATCAAAGGTATAAGAAATAATTATTGTGCAGAGTGATATTTTGCACTATTGGCACAAAGATGAGTTGGAGTTTTTATATATAATGTGGCAGTAAAAAAAGAATATATTCACCAAAACACTGAAATGCAATCCCAAATACTCAAAATATTTTAAAATGCCCAATGTGGTGATTGTTAAAATACACACTACTCTAATACACACAGGAATAAAAACAACGGGTGATTAGCAACTAGCTCTCTGCCAGAGCAGTAGCTATTGAAAACAAAGCTCTAAAGGAGAACAAGATAACCCATCTTCTTGTCAGCCTAATGCAAACTCTAATAATGATATTCCAAGAATACAATACCTTAAAATACTATTTCTTTTCTTTCCAGTCGTCACTATTGACACAAAAATACTACTAATAACGGAAAATACTGGTTTATTGCATCCGTTTAGTTAGAAGGAAATATGGCTTCTTTACTTAGTTTGATACAATGCATTATAACTACTTTTCATGATGCATTAATAGTTGGCATTTTCACTGTCTGCTGAAAAAGGGACCTCTTACTGACAACTACCATTGGCAAGAAATCATTTTCTAAGAGTAGATAAGGGTAACAGCAGCAAATCAGATGGAAACAGCTTCTTGTATTTACTTCTATCCAATTGCACAGTCCTAGAGCATACAGTCTCTACAATGACAGGCATGGATTTTTTTTTATTTTTTTTTTTTTAACTAGAGGATCAACTCTTGGGTGAGCACAAATTCAGGTGCCTTTTTAACAACAGCAAATTTATGTAAATGGAAAAAACCTAACTCATATTATTTCTCCCCCCACACACACTATCATTTAAACAAGTATGCCCAGCAAATACATTTGCTCGCTACACTACTAATGGTTAAAGAGAAATTAATACTATAAACTATTCAACATGGATAACAAAATGAAATTTGGAGTTTTAAAAAAAATATTAAAAACAAAGAGCATATTTTTTGCAGTTCAGATCAAAAGGCAAGATGAGATCAAATAAGCTAAATTTTAAGTTAAATTTTAAGTTTAAATTAAGTTTAGCTTTAAGAAAGCCTTCAATTTTATTTAGCAGATTGTATTAGAAAACTAAAAAGTGAATTAATTACAGAAAATGACATTAAAACTATACCTAAAAAGTGCAATTGCTACTTTTTTATGACTGCTTAGATGAGCATACAGCTACTCTGCACATTGTTGTTCAACTAAGATGCTTCACAATCTGAACTTCATATTTGCATCTTGCCATTCACACACATACAGGAGGAGACCTTACTGATCCTAAAATGATGATAAGGGCTAGGGAAAGGGGAAAAAAAAAAGAAAAAACCAAAAAACCAACCAACCAACAAAAAATTATCCATGAAGTCTCAGAGTGTAAAACTGATCAAGGCTGAATGCTATGCCGAAGATGTCAGAAAAGCAAACAATGTTCTATATATCTTCTACAGGCTCAAATGCAACAGAAAACAACCATATTGCAAAGAACAAACAAACAAACAAAAATTAAAAAATAGAGAAAGTAGGATAGGGAAAAGTAACATTGTGGTCTAGAAGAGTATTTCAATATTAGAATATCTTCTGAAAACATGAAGCAAAATTGAGTGATTCACACTCATAAGAATTGGGAGTAGGAGGGAGTGGAAAGATAGAAGGAAAGGAGCTCTCTATATTCGTATGGACAACTTCTTTATTCTTGTCTGTTAACACCACATCTTGGTCTTATTGCTGCCCATTGAGAACAGGGTAATCGATGTAAGAAGCAAGATGCTAAGAGTAGAATTTTTAACCCAAATTAGGACTATAAGAAGTAATATTAACTTTAAAACACAGATAATCTGAATGATTTTGCAAGAATTATTTTTTTCCCCAGTCTTTGTGTCAATCACCTATCTTGTTTGAATAAAGAAATTCAACCCTGTCACCCCAACTTTATCTTCATGTGACAGATACCAAGCTTCCCCCCCCACCCCGTATAACTGATTCAGGAAATGATAGAAGCACATATTCAAGTCCCACTGACCTGCCCAAGATATGAACATATGACATTTCATTAACTCTGATACGTTATGGAACAAGGAGAAACATCAGAGTAACACTCAGAAAAAGCTGTAATGCCAACTTAAATCAATGCCATGCATGAGATGGGACTTATTAGACTGGGTATAGCACCACTGTAATGTGATAACACTGCCTTTGGAAGAAGCCTAGTATCTGTATCTTGCTGTAAATTCCATTACAAAAATAGTAGCCACATATATGGTTTTAGCAAGACTTGAATGTGTAGTGAAGCACTCATTTGGTGTAGCAGGTCAACTATTTCCAGGAAAGATCTTCAAAGCTCATTTACAACTGTCACAGAAAACACCACAAGAGTAAAATTTCATCAGTAAATATGACCAAATAACTAATATCTCTGCAGCATTCTAGCAGCCTAAGCCTCTCTCTATTTTCTACTTCTTTAATCAGTGTTTATAATAGTACAGCAAATATATTTGAACATCAAAGATCATTATGATGTGGACTGCAAGGTATAAAATGTCCTGGAGAAAAAAGATTATGCTTTCTGAAGCCTACTTTTAGTACTACAGGGAAAACTAGAGATATCAAGTAGTAATGAGAACAATTATTTTGTGTATCATTATAATTTTATATTAAACAGAAAGTAATCATTAACAGAATGAGTTTCAGTCTAATCGAAAAAGATGACAGCTACCACCTGTTTTGAACTTTTTTGTTTTTACATTTTGGGAGGCTTTTTTCACTATAAAAAAGCACTCAAATAACATGAGCTGTTTTATATCAATTGGGCTGCTCATTAACTTAAAGGCAGCACAGAGAAACACTTGCACCTTTCCCTCCCTAGTGTCAAAACATGTATAGAACCACTTCAGGGTCCATAAACTACATTAATCAATCTTGCCTATTTTTCTCTTAAGTGCTGACAAACTGTAATGTGGTATTGCTCAGATCACTTTAAAGCTATTTGAAATACTAGTCATGAACAAAACAGCAGAAGAAGCCCAGTAACAGATGCAGCTAAGGCATCCAAAGTCCTCATTATGACTCCACCAGCCAAGGGTTGCAGCTGCCTGTCACACAGTGAGGCAGCCAGGAAAGCTGACATGTGCATGGTAGCTTGGAGGCAACATCACCATCTTCTACTCACTTGACTCTCCCAAAATACTTAAAAGATGAGCCATGTACCATGCTTTTGAGTATTTTTTTCATAGAATGGTTTGGGTTGGAGGGGACCTTAAAAAATCATTCAGTTCCAATCAGCCTGCCATGGGCAGGGACACCTCCCATTAGACTAGAATTGCTCAAAGCCCCGTATGACCTGGCCTTGAACACTTCCAGGGAGGAGGCATCCACAGCTTCTCTGGGCAACCTGTTCATTGTCTCCTCAGCTTCACAGTAAAAAGCTTTTTTCTTAATATCTAGTCTAAATTTACTTTCAGTTTAAAACCGTTACTCCTCATCCTATCACAATACTCCCTGATAAAGAGCGCCTCCTTATTTTCCTTGTAAGCCCTCTTTAAGTACTGGAAGGCTGCTATAAGGTCTACATCATCAGTGATTGACAAGAACAGCCTGGAGAAATGTAAATTGAAGAAAGGCTGTGGCTGTCTTTGGGGTAGGGTCTTTCTCACCTGAGACAGAACACTACTCTGCCTACACTGCCTGCAAGGTGCCCAGGAGAGGGCCAGAAGAAAATGCTGTTGAGGTGCTTCATCTATCACCCATTTCTTCACTGAGGATTGAAGATGGAGAAGCCACTGAACAAGTTTGTCTGGAACTCTCACATCAGCAGACGAGATTATACTCTTACACACACTACAATGCAGAGTACCTGATTATAAACCACCACCATGTGAGACAACTCATTTCCGCAGCAGTTCAGACACATTAGTACACAAATACACCTGTGCTAATAGATTGCCTCTCAAATGACCTTATTAGGACAGCCCATCAGCTCAATGGTGTTGCACAGCATCCAGACACAGTGTGGCTTTCATCCTGCTACACCAGAATACAGATCCATCAGGAATAAAACAGTTGGCTCCTTGCTTTAGCACAGCTTGTCTTCACAGATTTCTACTACTTTATCAGTTCCCACATGGGGAGTTTTTGAAGGGATGCCTCTCTGCTTTTTAGCCTAGGACAGAAGAAGCTCTTGTTCAGAAGCTCTTTGCAGAAGAGACAAAAACCAGAACCATGAAGGAAAATGATCCCACCGCTCAAAAATGATCAGAAGTAAGAAAATACTCATGAGAAAAAATGGCTGTGAGTTGAAGAAAACAGAGAAATGAGGAGTGGCAGCCTCTTCTTAGCAGCCTAAAAGGAAGGAAAATACTTCTCCCCTCTACGGTTTGACTGAGCAGTCCATTGTATCACTGTCTGAATAGCCTATTTACCACTAGCATTCATACAACTAAAAAAAAGAGGCAAACAAAAACAAAACTAAATTGGTTTTCCTACATCAACCTCATTTAATTACTGAAGACTAGTTTGAATTGTTCATCTCCTAATGCTTTGGTAGAATTAGCAGCCAGTCTAGTCTAGTCAGGCTTGCTTTCTATATGAGAAATGGAAAATAAAATTAGCATAGTCAAAGCCAGGGATAATCTAGGAAGTATTCACAATAATGAATAGAGTTGGGTGACAGGTCACTTTAGCTGGGAGTTGCTGATACCCAGCCTTGTTACAATGTGTGTGGGCTAGTAAATATTCAGCAGAAGTTTAACAGAATATTTCAAGGAGATTTACAGTCAGCTCAATTATGTCTATATCACCACACTGACATGCTGTCTTTGCTTTTGCATATCTTACAAGAAACTTAATGTCAGCTTATATGGTAAGAAAACAGACAATCATATATACATAAGCCTGTGCATACTGAGATGTGTATGATGACAATAACTCGCCTTGTCTCCTGGGAGCCAGTAGTCCAATTTCAGATAACACTGCAGCCAATCCTACTATTGCACAAAAAATAGACTTTAAAAAAAAAATTCACAAAAACTGGCTCAAAGCAAGCACACAGCTATTAACACAGTCAGGATATCTGGGGAACTCCACTAAGGATAAAAATAGAACATACCTTAACTAATTAATCAAGTGCACACACTTCTTTCCAGGGAGTTCTAATGTTTTAATGCACGCTTTACATCCTTACTAAAATGCTAAGGCTCACAGCATCACGTAATTACTCTAGTGTGATGCCTTACTGTTCAGTTACTTCTCTTCATTTCTTGCTCTCCTGCACTAGTTTTGAAAAACCATAAGAGAAATGGAACACGCTTGTTGACAGTTAACAAAAAGTCACTTTCTGCAGCAACAAGTTTAATAATTTTACCTAGGGTGACAAAATGTATGAAGAAGAGTTACAAAATCAAGCTGATGATTGACAAGCTACAATAATGCTGCTTTGTAAGGTATCCTATCTGCCAAATCTACTTTTCCTATCAGCTCACAGTAACACCTGCATTTGCCTCTTACTATCACAGCTTTTAGACTATGGCATGATGTTACTGTCTAACCAAGAAGCACAGCTCTGTCAGCATCATATAATGGATTTCTGAGCAGACTACTGTAAAAACTCAAGTGAAGTATGTTCAAGTGCTGTCAAATTTTTCTTTCACAGACAGGTAAAGCAATCAAGTGATCCCTTCTCACTTCTGATGGACTGTGAATAACGAAGGCTTAGTCAATGCCTACATTGCCCTCCCAGGTGTCATTTTGACCTTTCTCATAGGAGCTTGCTCATGTGCCAAAAGCAGTAGAGCCAGGCTACACAGAGTTCAGGATCCCAGCTGGATCTGCTGTATATGCTGAAACCACAGACCCACAACTAAACACTGTTACTGACCGCTAAACTAGCCAGTTTACTGCCTTCTTGGATGTGTTTACACTAGCTGTACTCACATTTCATTACAGCAGAGACACAACCTTTGAGAGAGGTAGCTGGGCAATGTTACAAGTAGCTGACATTTATACATTAACAGGAAGGCATAAGTATTTGACAATAACTCTTTACAGTGCGTGTATGCAGGACAAACTACAGTAATTTCCTAGGCTGAATAATATGACCTCATTTCCTCATTTTTATTATGTAGTACTGACGTTATTTGCATCAGATGAAATAAAAAAAAAACAAAACAACAAACCAGCACCTCCCTGATGCTGTCCTTTACAATTTTTCACATGTTCGAGTCATAGAGAACAGAACACTTGGTGAACACATGAGAAATCTTCATTAGCATTAATAGATACTTTCTCCAAATGGAAAATTACAAGGTTGAGGTCTATAATACTAATAGTGCATCTTTAATTCCAAAATACAGGACTAAGATCAATGAGAAAGAAAATATTCTCTTACCTTAGGGTCTCATTTTCTCCATGTTAATGCCAAACCTGTAACACCTAATCAAAACACATTCCTCCTACTTTTCCTCATTTTTTACTAATGTACATACCACTGCAACTTAAAAGGACATTTCCTAAAGCATCCTCTCTAGATATAGATGATAAAAGACAATTCAAAGACAAAGACAAATTCAAAGGCAAAAGTAACAAATAAAGCATTCACCATAAAGAGTAAAAATTACCTTTAGCAGGGTTTACTTTTATCCCTGACCTATACAACATCTCCTCATTCTGCCAGTCCCCATTCCGGACAACAGTCTTGAGTCCATAGAAAACAATTAATGCAGCAGTGGAACAAAAAACCAAGTTCTTCAGAAAGCGCTTTTGGGCTTTGACATAAAGGGCCCTGACACCTACTGTTACCAACAGGCAGAATCCCATACTAGGAACATACAGCACACGTTCTGCTATTACAAATCCAACATAGAAAAATAGGTTTGTGGCAGGAACAAAGGGCACTATTAACAAAGACAGAGACAGAATGACAATGTTCTCAGTTGAAGGAAGCTGCAGTTTCTGTACTTCAGGCTTTTTTATACCATTCTCTTCTTTTGATGCAAAGCCCGACTTCACCTCCAGTGTCTTGTACTCCATCTCAGAGTGGCAACTATGCCCATTAGCATTCTGCTTGCCATTCATTACAGTTTTCCCGTTGCATTCTCTCTCATTGCTAGAGCCCTTCAAGCTAAAGTAGGCAAGGAGGAGGAGTCCAGCATAGAAGGCCACAGTGTGTAGATTCCTCCAGTCACTGACTGCTTTCAGCAGAGGCACAGCATCCATAGACCAGTCAAAGCTAAGGGTATCTGGGCACAGCAACAGCCAGAGGTTCTTAGTTGGCAGGTAAAAGAAGGTCAGAGTACGTGTGAGAAAACTGTCTGAGTCAGCTGCTGGATTGTCAGAATTGGAAAAACTTGGGGGCTTGTTGCCCATCCAGTATAAGCGGACACCCAGCAGTGCAGTCCCCCAGGAGGTCAATAAACCAATGCTGAAGAAGAGGGTCAAGTTCTTTCTCTAGGAGGGAAGGAAAAAAAGAATGCATCAGTATAAATCAACACCAAGTGTTTAATTCTGTAAATTATAAATGAAAAGAACTGATAAATAGCTTTTGTTTGGTGATGGGAACAAGCGCTACAGATCTTGGTCTTTGACATTTGGAATACAAAATGTTGGGGTATGCTGTTGACCATAGACTAAAAGAACAGGGTATTTCATTTAAGCTGTATCAAGCCTGTATCAGATTCAAGCCATTAGAGATTTCAGGGCTGTCAGTCCTTGTTTGATATTTAGTTCTCTTTGAGATTTAGTTCTCTTTGAGAAATCTTTATTTTAGAGGAATTTATGGAATCTTACAATGATTCCTACATAACCTTCCCAAACCTTTCTTTGCTTCTGGCTGTGGCCAAAACACTAGTTTGCCATAACTAGATTTAAAGTTTAAAGAATGTTCCAGTTCTGTTTTCCCTAATGAAAGTCTCTCATAAGGTATTTCACCTGAGAAACAAATAAAAAAAGGGAAGAGAGAAAAACAGACACAGATTCCATGTCTAGGTCTTCCAGTTTTAACTATAGTGATCATTTGGACCCTTCAGATTTGCCTCCTACTGAAAGCCACATTTCATTTTGCATCTCACAGCCAAACAATATGTTGATTTTTCTTCAAGCACACCATGTTAATAAGTGCTCTAAAAACTTACGTGACTTCAAATCTATCTAAATAATATTGAGTGAAGCATGCATATCTTCTACCTATCCATCATGCCAGCAACTTGAACATCCACTTATTTACGGAACAAATCAATATTTGCCAGCTGGAGCTGCTTGTTCGGTTCACCACCACCACATCCAAAAGCACTTTCTTATTCGAATGCTTGCAGAAACCAGTTCTGCCTAAATGAGAATCAGCAAGATTTTCTCACCTGTTTCTAGGACTGACGAGCTTAAGTTCTGCTCTCAATTAAATGGGTATCCTAAAGAAAAGCTGGTTTTTTACTCTCTCCTTACAGAAGAGTCTGTAAAAGCTAAAATATATGTATTTTTGTATTTCAATTTCTCAGATCCCTTTTGTAGGAAAAGAAAAACTCTTTGCCAAATAGCTCCAGATACACTGTAAGCACTTTGTTAATCTCTCTCCCCATATTACAAAGAATTATTTGTCAATCATTTTTCAGTTTATTAGGTCTGTTTTTCCCATCTCACACTATGCATTCCTGCGATGGCTAGTCAATGTTTCCTCAGTTATTCAGAAGCGGGACCTCACACTAGAATGTTTTATCTTATTTCTTTCAAACTGCTCATTTTTCTCCTTGGGGGAGGAGGGTAGGCCTCTGCTGCTGATATCACGAAGTACAGATGATTGTGCTGCTCCATTTCAGGCCAATTATTAATAATTCTCTACCACGAAATTACTGATGTTACAGTAACAAGACATGGTCTAGTAATAATTTATCTGCTTATCGCATTAAGAAATGTATTCATTTTCACAGTCATATGATTTCTGCTGTGAAGCTTAAAATATCTAATAGCAGTTAGATTAATTCATTCAATTTTGAGGCAATATCGAAGAATTCAATGGAGGCATTAGTAGAGAACAAACAAATTTATAATGAGAGTATTGATGCACTTGTATCAGAATTACTTGGAAAATGTTGGCAATTTTTATACAAGAAGCAAAACCTGAGTCCACATATTTCATTTGCCATATTTATTCCAGTTTAATTTATTAGCTTTATTATTATTATTATTTGATTTATTAGTATATTTCTGTATCCTGGAAAATCAACATTTTTTTTTCTAATAAATTAATCAAAACCTACATCTACACTTTATGATTAATACATTCCCTGGAAAGCCTACTGTAACAACCTAATTTTATTTGTAAGTTGGATAATACTTTGCAACTCATCTGAGATACTGTTGCATCCCTGCCTGACAGGACTGTTTAAACGCTTTTAATGTTGTAAGGCTGTGTAAACCGGTTATCACTGAAACTCCCAAATAAGTTTATATTTGGAATAAATAGATCTTTCAGATTTTCATGCGTTTACATGCATGCCGTCATAGTAAAACCTTACGTGCCTGATTCAACCTGTCCTTTCAATTCCCATCACATTTTGCTACAAGAAAATTTTTTTCTGCCCACCCTTCTAGCTCAATTATTTTCAAACTTGCTTCCTCCAAACATGCAAATAAACAACTCTCAAATGTTAAATCTGACCTTTTTTTCTCTTTTTATGCACCCTCCTACAGTCTCTTAAAGAGAAGGTTGCTTAGACAGAAACAGAAGTGGAAGATTGGGTTTTCTTGTCTGTTCATTTGTTTTAATTAGAAATTCAGAGCAGGTCTTTGCTGAAAGGCTATATACCACTTGAAAGATTAAGACATCCCAAATACTAAGCATGTGAACTTCATGAGAAGTGAGTTTTCACAGATTGCTTAGAGTGCTTTGTTATTTTGTTAACAACTTGGAAAAAAAAAAAATCTCTCCCTTTCCTAAAGATCGAACCATTGCACTTTTCAATTAATTGCTGAGAAAGTTCACATTACAAAAGTCTTTGACAAAACCATACTAGAACAGATCCGAATAGTGAAACCTGCTACAAACTTTCAGCTCTTCCTCATACATCATAAAACAGAAACAATGAAAAGCTTTCCTCCTGCTCCTAGAAATACAAACAATCTGTATCTTGGAGGTAATCCAGCCTCACTGTTGGAGTCCTTTTTAGGCTTATATTTAAGATCTGTAAGGTCTGGATCCTCACACTTTTTGGTTCTACAAAGAACACAACTTATCTATATGCAGTATGGAGTTTCATGCTTTACCAAAAGTTTTTTCATTTGTTTTTTTTTAAACATTTTACACCAGTGTCAAATGAAATATCTAAGCATTCACTTGTGGAGCTCAGAATTATCCAAGTAGGTGGTTTTCCACACCAGCACATCAATTTATCACGCTGCAAAATAGTAGTTAACTACAGAAGGAGTTCTGGTGGATTTTTTAGCTTAAACTAAACTAACTGACTACAGGAGTGGACTGCAAATACCCTCTTGTTGTGTCAGACACAAGTGGTTTGCATTCTTCCCCAGAAATTATTTCATAAATGGATCTTCTCAAAGGCCAGTAGCTTTACATCTTTTTAAAATTAACTACACATTAACTACAGCTGCCAATATACCTGTGTAATGCTGACAAAATAAACTATATGGTAACTACAGCTGCCAATAACTTGTGTAATGCCAACATGCCATTGTAAATTTTCAGATTTCAGAGGTCTTCTGGACTCAGTCTAAAACATGACTAAAACCATTCTTAATACTTACATTTCTGTCAGAAAAAATTAAAGTAGGATGCCCTTTTTTTTCTTTTCCTTGCAATCACACATAGGTAACACTGGCACAGAAAGGGAATAGCAAAGTCACTCTCCTTTTTTCCCCTCTCTCAATATTCATGATTTCTATACAGATTTTATCCCTCTATACTGATATAATCAGGGACAAATAGAAAGGTTTAGCTCACATTTTGGCTTTACTTTCTTCCAGGCTCTGTACAGCACTAAAGAAAAAAACCCAAAAAACAAAACAAAAACAACAACAAAACCAAACAACTGGTTACAAAAATTTATTAAAATAGTATTATTGGTTCCCTGATAGGCTTCTGCCTGCAAAGAAAGTGCTTTCAAATGAACTCTGCTCAGACAAGCACTTCCACTAGGAACTCTTCCTCTGAGTCTGCTGACAACCTGTGCTCCTCTGACTGTGTACATTTAGCGTAGCCCAGCAGCAGGAATAGATCCTCTGTAATGCTTGGCAGAAAGGATTTGGATTACTATACTCACAACGCCTAATCCAGCCCATCTGCATATGTTTTGACACCCCCATAAATCCTCTAACCTTTCATAAGCAGTCATTTTCATCTGGGGAAAAAATGAGCACTGATTTAGATCAGATTTAACATCTCTCCTGCCTGCTAACAGTCAAGTACCACCACTGCACTTTTAGTGTTTGTGACTGCAGAAACCTTTTTCATCTCCCTACCAAAATCCATCTGCATGACCCACCCACATTGCACATTTCCCTTCCATTAAATCCGAATTCCTCACTCCATTATACTGCTCTTAAATAAGGCACTGCAGCAGATTTCTTGATTGGGCAGCTCCTGCCAAAGCTCAGTCATCACCTAAGCAGTATCCAAAGCATTTTCAAAAGACTGTTCTTTTAACCTCACCTTGTCTGTTTCACAAAGCAGTATTAAATACAGCACATGGTCAAGACAATCCAGATATCAAAATCAGCAGGGATAACCACCCACAAAATGTTAATTTTAGAACTCAGGAAATGCAGAAAAGAAAGTGGATAAGTCACCAGGCATTACTCACAGGAGTTTCTTTTCCAACTTGGAGCTACTTGAAAATATGTTGGCTTGAGAACTGGGGCTTCCCAAAATAGTAAAATGCTGCCAATTCACTAGACTGACAGTATCTTATTTCCACAGTAGGCAGAGGTTCCTGAATCACAGCTCAGCCAAGTTTGAGCTGAACTAGAATTCAAAACATATCCCCACCAGGGATGAAGCTATTTGCCATAACCCCTGCTGGGTCATAGTACTTAGCTGAAAACAAGCTTTACTGCTCCCTGTCCACCTGCCCAGTTTATTCCTGCTCCCATGACCCACTAAACAAGGTTCACAAATTTAAACTGGTGATACAACAGCTGGCCCAAAGGTCTGGTCTTTCCAAGTTGAAGCTCTGTCTATAGCTTATCCAATATTGTGACCAATTGTACTTATTTAATTATTTTTACTTCTAGTGTTATGAAGCCACATGATTCTTCCTGAAGAAGGAAGCCAGTGCAGTCATAAAACAGCTGAAGATTATTTGTACATATTTCTAATGTAAATAGCAAGTGGTACAAGCTAAGCAGTCATTGTTGTTGACTTTCCTTACTAAAATCGAAATTGATTTACTGACATGTAAAGTTGTCCAAAGCCTTCCTCTAAAATCTTTAATGCTTTAACATAAATCTTTCAATTAAAAAAAAAAAGGCAAAAAAACCCCGCAACACAAAAAAAACAACCAACAAACAACAAAAAACCCAAATAACACCTCTAACCACTCAGCTGAAAAACTAGTTATAAGGACTACAGGGAGAAAAATATACTGCATTAAGAGCAGAAAAAGTATAAATGACTGGAGCTAGTACAAGAGCAGAAGGGACTACATTAGCTTGATAACTTTTTATGCATGATCAGTGCAACATCGAAGGCTCTCTCTGAGGATAAGTCTACACAGGCAAATGGAGCACGACAATGGTGATGCTACGGATATCTACCCAAGGTCAATTCATCTATCTGCAGCAAGAACTTAACACAGGAGGCTAGAAGCCCAATCGGACCAAAAGACATTCCCGAACTGCCATATTGATCAGGAATGCCATCTAGCACTACTGCTACCACTACACAGAGAGACAGGTGGTCCAACAGTCGTACCTGCATTTCATTTAACAAGCATTGTCTCATTGGAGAGGTTTTGCAGTGAAGGGTGCTGTACTTTCTGTACTAGACAAAACACTGAAAGCTCACTGAACATGCAAGTATATTGCAGAACTGGTATTCAAACTGAGCTTGAGAAAACAGAGACATGTTCAGAAAATTAATCCCATATTAAAGGTACAAAAGTCAGCGGCAACTCCAACTGCTTAAAGCTACTCAAATATGAGATGTGGAACAAACAGTTGGCTTGCCTTCAGAGAAGCATCAAGGAGTATCACAGATCACAAATAACTCTAAGCCACTGCTAAAAAGGTAAACACTGTAACAAGACTAGAGATGAAAGCACACTGTTCAAGATATATGAAGTAATCCTTCTACTCTTCTCAGTACTAGTAAATCCTAGAAGTGTCCGGTTCCAGCACAGAACTTTCAGAAATATTTGAAGGAATTGGACAGAGCAATGTGACAAAGCAATTCATCGAAGTTCAAAGGGAACCAAGGGAAAATTCCAGATGTGTAAAACAGTACCAGTTCGCCTCTGCCACGTGGATTACAAGAAAGCAGAACAGTGTCATAGATCACAGAATGACAGGGGTTGGAAAGGACCTCTGTAGATCAACTAGCCCAACCCCCTGCCAAGACAGGTTCACCTAGAGCAGGTCACACAGGAACACATCCAGGCAGGTTTTAAATGTCTCGAGAGACGGAGACTCCACCACCTCTCTGGGCAGCCTGTTTCAGTGCTCTGTCACCATCAAAGTAAAGAAGTTTCTCCTCATGTTTAGATGGAACTTTCTATGTTCAAGTTTGTGTCTGTTACCTCTTGGCCTGTCACTGAGCACCACTGAAAAAAAGACTGGTCCCATCCTCCTGACACCCATCCTTTAAATATTTATAAGCATTGATAAGACTTCCCCCAGTCTTCTCCAGATTAAATGTGCTTCCAGAGGAGTGTCACAGCTGAGGTGAGCAGCACAGCTCAGCACTATTGATGAGTAGGCCTGCAGAGCCGCAGGGAGAAAGGTTGCTTTGCCCTCATCCCACTGGAAAGGCAAAGGTTGTACCTGCTGTATAGACAGGTTGTGTTCTCTAGTAATGAACACACCTGAAAATCAGTACCCAAGCCTAAGGTCCACCATGTCATTTTTACCTCCTGCACCGTATTAAGTAAATCTGACCGGCCAATGTGTTTGAACAACTCAGCCTGTATAAAGCGTTGGCAACTTACTGAAGCCCTGCTCATTTGAATGGACAGATGTGTGGTTTTAATTCTAAAGTAAGTTTGTTCTGCTCTTCTGTCCAATGTACAGGCATGCTTATGAAAAAAAACTAGTAAGGCATAAAATGGCTCTTAAAAGCACACGCTGCAATCCTACCTATAAACCTACTGTCAAAAATTATGGCACATTGCACGTCTTTCTTATGCTAATAAAATGACAATAAAGGAAAATTAAGGTCTAAGAATTGGTTTAATATGTAATGAGAAAAAAGCACACACTGTAAGAATGTAAACAGACAAATACTTTTTAACCGACTAGTGCAATAGAAATGGATTTTATGAGAAAAAATGTCATTTAATACCAGATTAAGCCTCTGGCAATGACTAAGCAATTTTATCAATCCAGTAGAAGGAAGTCATCAGTAATCAAATCTGTACATGGGATAAACAGCAAGTTGGCTCTAGTTTTGACAGAACATCCTATCTAAGTGTAACAGAAATCCATCAGCTGGAAGCCCATCGGCTACAAAAGTCAGTTTCCACAGTGGATAACAAGCAGCATCTTATGTAGTTTTTTTGTTTTTTCCTTTGCCAACTTAAAAAATTCAGGTGTTTTGCCTGGTTTATTTGTACTTTTAAAATACAGCAAAAGAAAAAGCACCAAAGTTATCTTGAAACTATACTAATAACAAGAAAAACATATTATGAATTTGAACACTTAGTTTAATTCTTCTAGCAAAGTAAAACTTAAACATCTACATTTTCAGAGAAATGCAGGTATTGAAAGTCCATGTGAAATACAGAACCAGTTTATCAACTCAGATGGTGCTGCATATTATCAAAAAAGGTTCATTTAAGATCATACAAGTAGTCATTTCATTTGGAAAAAAAAATACTTAAACCTGCTTTTGGTGCAGGTATTTTGTTTTCTGATCTACTGGTTCAGCAAGGAAAGGAAAAAAAAATTAAGTGACTCAGAACTTATTTGTGTGATATACTGAATACAGACTACACTGTGACTAAAAAAAAAAAAAATTATTAAAAAAAGAAATAATCCCACCTCCCTTGTACACCCTCCCAGCCATGAAGTACATTAATTTATTAGGTGGTACAAAAAGAGGGCCAGAAGACATTCAAAAGTAGTACAGTTGTTATGCTTGAAGTCAGTACCTTTAAAAGTAGGAATAAATTTCACAGTATCAGCCACTTACTAGTCATTTATTTCAGATGCAGTGCTTATTACAAGTAACAGCCCAAAGGATGTCTCCGATGGTCTGGATACGATCTAGTTACCTTTGCTACGCTAGCATCATGTTTCAAACAACGGGAACCACAAAGATCTGGAGAAGCTAAAGGCAAAGCCACAATAACTATCAGTCTCACAAAGCCTTCATAGATGTGCCTTACAGTGAGAATTACATACCTTTGAGATTCAAAGTCACTGCCAAGAGCAGAAGAAAGGTAATTCAAGGAAAATGCTAACAAACATCACCATTGATAAAAAATTTGGTTTCCAAATATATTGACAGGAACTCTGCTCATACTCCTAGTCAAGACAAATAGTCTGAAGCACACTTACATGTGTCCATCACCAAACCCAGTCTTGCCTCCCATGTAGACAACCAAGTAGGTCTGAAGCACTGGCAATAAAATTCTGGAGATTTCATGTTTAGGCATTTGAAGAACACCACATTGGAGGGGAAAAAAACCCAAACAAACCAAACCTTACAAAAGAAATGAAATAAACAACCTTTGTAAGATCTGACCAGTAAGTACTACAACCTCGGAGAAGCAAGACTGGGAAAATTAGCATTTTAATAACAATTTCATTTGTTCCTCTTTTTCATTAAATCAAGTTAGTGTCTTCTAGAATTGGTTATGCTTAAAGACTAATTTGAAAAAGAGAGAGATTGCTATGTCCTATGTTAATAACTGGGGAAGGTTTTTTGTATTCATTCTCTATTGAATACACTAAATAGAAATGGGAATTAATACTTATTAGAAAACAAATAGAGAGAAGAAATTAAGCTTTTTGCAGCAAACAGCACCAGCTAGCTACATAAGTAATCACTATCCAATGACAGCAAAGAGTGTTGCAAAGATATCACAGGAATAGGAATGCATGATTTAGTCAATAAAAATTGCAATCACTGCAATAACAAATTTCCTCAGAAGTACATTTGATAAAAATACAATACATTCAATAGGATGTCTTGTTTCCCTACACATTAAATATCAAGAATTTTTTTTCTTTTTTGTTTTTATAAATTAGTGTTAATTTTTTCCACCCTTCATCTAGATACCTTTTCAAGGGATATTTAAAAGGACATTTAAACATAGCATTTTTAAAAACACAAACTGTGTTACTAGGGTCTAAATCGGAGACAAAGTTAAAGCAATTACCTCAGTAATGCAAAAGCAAATTCTAAATAATCCAAATAAAGAGATGAAAAATGGTGAAGTAGAATATGGATGACAAAAGTTACTTCATGTCATGGAATGTCATCACTCTCCATTAAGCCAATGTGAAGAAATGAGGCAGTTAGCAATCTGCTGTGAATCAATGCCAAGATACTTCGCAACCAAACTATTATGGGGTAAAGTACTTAAAAGAGGTCAATTCTTAGTACTGTAAGAGGTCCCTTAACCAAGTACATTAAACTTACTTGAGAGCCTGCACAGTTATCTTGTTTAGCTTAAAATAAGATCTTTAATATTTCCCACCAGGTAATGATCTCTGGTTAAGTGAGTTTACCTGTAAAACAATTCAATTGCTCTAAAGGAAATGAAAAATTACATAGAAGTAACTAAGGAGCTTATTTTTTGTAAAATACTTTCAGTGCCGTTATCAAAACATTTTTTTTAAAATAAGCTTCCTGGCTTTTTGAACAATAGAAGGGAGGAAGAAATAAAAACAGTGCAAATCATTTTGCCTGCACATACTCATCCATATTCACAGACATCCACAAACACACAGAGCCATTTTTATTAATTCCCAGTTTGTAGGTCCAATGCATTGCAAACATGTTTCAGGCATCAAGGAAGTAAATTCAACAGTCCCTCCTTATCATGGCTCTGGTGCAAACAGCCAGCCATTATGAAATTCATTCCAGTCTCATTAATGAGTGAAGTTTGGAAGGACAGCATTCTGCAGCCATAAAGAGATGATTTAAAATGAGACTTCACTCAGTGGGAAGGCCAAAATGCAGCAGTTCTCCCTCCAAGTTATAATAGAAAACTATTTCATGAGTGTGGGATTTCTTTGAAGATTTTTATTTTGATGGTTTTACTGTAGCAGAAATGTTCAGTGATGTGGGTATCTGCATAATGTAACACATCCTCTTCCAAATCCTGCCTTTTAAAAATTCTCAAAGTTCTTCCTAATTTGAGCTTTTAGCTTGTTTTTAGTAAGCGATTTCAAATGTAAACCAGAGATTTGTAGAGATTGGCAAATAGACATAATTCAGTATAAAAAAAAGTTATCAAGGTTTAGTTGAACTAAACAAGGTCAGGCACTCCACAGTGCAAACAAGAAAAAATTGTGCCCTGAAGGAAGACACTGTCTAGGAGAGAGGTAACTTTCCCCAACAAATGCAGCAGAAGCCTGTGGCAGTTACCTGCCTCCTTGCAGCACTCTCCCCTTCAGTGCATCACTAAGTGTGTTGAACACTCAAATTCAATTACACACAAACCTGAGTCCTTCCCTTAATACAAGTCTAGATCAAAACTACATCCAGTCCCCAACAGCAATTTAAAAATAAAGAGATTTCAATAACCCACATGCCCTATTCTTCATGCATGAGATGGGGACATAAGGGCTTTGCAAGCTCAAAATTAATTACCTGTCTTTCAGATTGCATTACTGAGTTTGCTAAAGAAGGACTGTGGTAGTAAAGTGGGGAGAAGACACTGAAGCACATTATGTTCAAATTCTTAAAATCAAAACACAGGCATAACTGACTCAAATCACATTTATCTTCTAACTAGTAAATTTAGACTGAGGCCTCAATATAAAAATTTAGACAGCAATGATGGTCTAGGAATTTTAAAATATTTTCTATTGTTTTCAAGGTGATCAGTTCCTTGCACGAAGTGGCATTGTGTCAGCTCAGCAGAGGAAACAGCGTATGAAGGTAGAAAACTGAAGGAAGTGGTGCAACTTTAAGACATGACTGCTATCAAACATGTCTATCAAACTGTGACTTCCAAGAATATCACTAGGACAGCTGCAATCTTGCCATGCATTGTAGCAAAACACACACCCATCCCTGTTTCTTCAGCAAACTGAGACTTGTAATGGTAATATTCACAGGAAAGCAGTTAGAACTGTTATACCTTAAGTAGTAACATTTTATTTTTCTAAGGCTTGAATATGAACAAAGTTCCACTAAACCTAAAATACATAGCTTATATTAAAACAAGAAATCCTTCAGCTACAATGCACAAAGAAAGATTATATGGCCATAAAATTCCTTCCCACCTCACAGCCTTAAGGACATCAATTCTACACAAGATGCTTGATTTCAAGATCAGTGCATAAGTCACCTAGATGTAATGCTCGTAAAGGTCCAAACTCCTTAGTCTTGCAGAAAGTTGAGACATGTTTCCTTGTCTCTTGGAACTATACAAATCTTCAGCTCCTTGACAGTCTGCAGACAGTAAGATGAACTTCACTGCTAGTGTTTGGTCTGTGCTTCAAACCATCTGCCCAACCCACAGATACATCATCAGCTCATCATTCTCCTGTCAAAAGCACCTTAAGACTCCTTTCTCCATCTCTCCCTCATGGATGGAACAGTTATCTTCAAATCACTCCAAAATGTGGAAATTCTTCCAAAATTTTCCTAGAAGTACTATGATAAAATGTACCTGATACCACATCAAGATGATGCTTCTCTCCCGAGTTCTGACACAGATATGCTGAATTATATTCAGCAGATTGCTTAAACACCTTCTGTCACTTTTTGCTCTAATCTTTCTCTACTGTCTCGAAATTCAGATACTGCATTTGGAAAGTAACAGGAGTTTGCAATGATGTTTTCTATGGTATAGAAGGTTCTTCTTCTTAAGAGTCAATTATCCAAATGAGCACTACAGACAGTAGTGACCTCCTTTGCTACACAATCTGGAAATGTTCATCTAACATTGTCTGCTGCACATATATCCAACCTATGTAACAGCTTTCAATTATTTTAATCTTTCTTTAACCTTATATCTTTTTACTGTTTGATTCTGCAAAATATTACACTGACATGCAATGGTGCCTTTTAGAAATGGCAGTTTTAGAACCTTTATGCCTAGCATCTTATAAAAACCTAACATAAACCAATACTGCATCCTAGGAAGTCCAAGTACATGGAATAGCTTGGGTTGGAGAGGACCTTTAAAGGTCATCTAGACCAGCACTGCAGCAATGAGCAGGAGCATGTTGAACCAGATCAGGCTGCTCAAAAACCCATACAACCTGACCTTGAATGTTTCCAGGGATGGGGGCATCCACAGCCTCTCTGAGCAACCTGTGCCAGTGTTTCACCACTCTCCTTGTAAAAAATGTCTTCATTATATCTAGACTGAAGCTATGCTCTTTTAGTTTAAAACCATCACCCCTTGTCCTGTTGCAAGAGACCCTGATAAAAGTCTGTCCCTATCATTCTTATAAGCCCTCTTTAAGTATTAAAAGGCTGTCGGAGTGCGGGGTCCCAGAGTAACGATGCAACCTCAATATGAGTATAATCATTCTCCTTTATTTAGTACACACACAGCTTTTATAAGACTAGCAACAAGACACGAGGCTAAGGGTCTACGTGTCGTAATTATGATTGGCTATAAGAATACAT